>JAURVB010001068.1:0-17538 GCA_033002965.1 Piper betle
TCAAAATTACATCTACATGAATCAGGACCCCTTGGAAGTTTACTTAATAAACACTCAATAGTCTGAAACACACCTTTTGAATCCAAACTCTAATAGGGCGGTGGTAAACTTCTCAAACCAGGCTCGTGGAGATTGTGAATCCAAATCAAGTATATAATATATATATATATATATATATATATATATATATGTTAAATAACAAATTAAATTTAAGTAGTATAATTATAAATTTATTGAAATTTATCAATATTTTTGAAATTCAAAACTTGGGAAGAATTATACACTAATTTTTCCTAAGAATAATATGTATATGAAATAATAAATTTAATTTGAATAGTATATTATAAATATATTAAAATTTGTTAATATTTTTAAAAATTTTAATTTAGGTAGAATTATACTCTAACACTTACATAATAATATTAAAAATTAGGTAAGTATTAATGATCCCTAATATTAAAAATTATGTAAGTCTTGTCCAAATTTTAACCCATTTAAATATTAGTTGGCCCATCCAAAAAATTATCCGGTAAACCCATTTGATTATCCCTAGATATGGGATAATTTACTAAGGGTAGATGAAACCCTAAACCATAATCCAGGGGTACCTAATTAGGTTTAACACTTCATTAAACTAGTAAGATAAATGAGTGTTCTATGTGTATGTGCACAGAGTTAGTTCACTGAGTTTGAACGAAGAGCTCGAATTATCAAGATCCATAGGACTCTTAAGCTTCATCTATTACTTGATTCGATGAGTAGTGAGTTTTAACCAAGTTTTAGAAGATAGGACGGTGCCGAAGCGTTTTTATCGGATCCCTTCGATGCAAAACCATTTAGTCACATTTTTTGCAAGATTAATAAAACCACAAGAATGCAATCCCTTGTTAATTTTTATCGGATCCCCCTAAGCCTATTATACAAGTACGTGTAATTTTAATGATTTTACGATTAAGAAATTAAGTGGTATGGAGTTATGCAGATTGCACTAGTACTCATTTAGACCCTAAAGTAGTACAATGTAGGAGAGTACTACATATCATAGCTTATTTCCAAAAATTGTGGCCGTTTAGTTCCGAGCAACCTAAGTACTGTGGCAGGCAATATACGGAGGATGTGAGAGTGTAAACTTTATATGTGTGCGCGCGAGTGTGTGTGTGTGTGTGTGTGTGTGTGTGTGTGTGTTTATGTTATGATGCTTTTGTTGTGCAATTTTATGTTATGATGTGTAAATGCATGAAAAGGGCAAACATGGCAACATTTGGCAGTTTTCGTGGTCCCTATGACCATTCTATCACTTACGCAATTTTTACTTCCTGATGTGATAAGCTTTTGAAGGCATTCTTGTGCATGTTTATTTTTGTATGTGTCGGATTTGCCATGAAAAATATGAAGCCTAATCTAACCACCTTAAGGGCATAAGCAACCCTAATTGTTGTGATGTGCATGCTGTGATTTTGGACTATTTTGCCATGTTCTGAGATTGGGATTTGTGGTGAGCAACCTAAAAATTGTAAACATTATGTAATAAATCCCTAATTGTCTAAATAAAATTTGTCAATTTTGGGGTTAAATAAAAATCACTTATATAGGCAATTAGGTTCCATTCCAAACAAGACAGGAATGGGAGGGGGGACCCTAGTTCCTTGATTCCCGTTGTAAAATCCAAAATCCAAGTAAAATGATAATAGATTTGGTTGAAATTTATCCTAGGGATTCAAATGCATCTCAATAGCATCACATCAAAATTTTGGAGGAAATGGAATAGTTATTCATGAGTTAGGAAGTTCTCAAACCCAATAGGGACCCCAACTCCAAAAATGATCTAGCAATGACCCTCCATTTCCAAGACCACTCAGGCCCATCAACTTATAGTTTGGACCTGAAATTTCTCAAGGTTCAATCACACAGTGTTGGCTAACTAGTCCCACTGACCCAAGCTAGTTGGAGTCGCTAAGTCCATGAACGATCCTTAGCAAGTTTTGTGAGCGGACCAGAAATACTGTTCCTAATTCCTTAATCTTGACCTTAGTGAGCCTTGTTCACCATGTTAGCCTATGGACCAACACTTGGTGTTACATCCCAATTTGGCCTGAAGAGATGAACCAAATCGTGATATTATAACTTGGAAGCTATTTGTTGGGCTATCACATACACAGACTAAACAGAAGCGGATCTCAACCCTCCGTGGAGGCTTAAGATGGACATTAGATTTGGTTTTTATAGAATGCGTATAGAGTTCATACTACAAAGGAATCCAATATGAACACCCCTAGCTATAATAATGGCAGAACCTCCCTTACAACTATGAGTCGTAACTTTAAAAATGCAATGATCACTCCCAACTGTAAAAGAAGCACACCCCCACTACAGTTTTAAAGTTGCATGCTATTGCATACATCATAACTATACGTCACACAAACATAACTATACGTCCTTTTCGTGAGAGTTACATACGAATGCTAGAATTTGTGTATATTTGATGACGATGATGATGACAATGTTAATATTTTATTTGAATAATAATTGTTTCTTATATATACCTTTTGAGAGAATGGCATACCCCATTCGTCCTTCATCTTTCCTGCTATGATATCTCTAGGAAAATGACCTAGATTATTGGGGGAGTGCACTGAAACCCGCTTGTCCTCCAACAATAGGAACACCGTCCAGATTGACTCTTTGATGATGGCAATATGCAAGGCTGTGCATCCCATCTTGTCTCTAGCATTTATCAGCTCCTTGTGTTCGTCTGTTTGTAGGATGTAGCGTACGAAGTCTAAATGCTCATACTGGGTGCCTAGGTGGAGAACAGTCATGTTGTTTCCATCTGTTGCACCCACGGTGTCTGGACAATGCTTAATTAGTTTCCTGTAAATTCTGATGTGGCCAACCTGCAGCAGCCATATGAATCGGAAGCTGGCCGTTCTTATTCTTGTAGTAAGCTGCCATAGAATTCTGCGTTAACAGATGATGAATTGTTCTATGCAGGCCCGTATAAGAGGCAATGTGGAGAGGTGTATCCCCATCGCTATCTACGGAAGTGGTGTATCCAGGAACCTTTTTCATCAACTTTGCGGCAGTATCTGCAAGTGAACAAAAAGAATAACATATTAGAGTAACATTTTGGGAGAGGTCTAGCTGGGCTTGGCGTGTAAACTTGCCTTCATTCTTGGAGGCGATTGCATGATGCAAAGGTGTGACGCCGCGTTGCAGAGAATTCTGCCGCGCCTCCTCGAATGTCAGAATGTGGTCTACTATCTCCCAGTGGCCCCTTCCCGATGCAAAGTAGAGTGGAGTTTTACGCTCGGTTTCCATCCAGAGCAAGCTTGGCAATGCACCTGTGAGAACCTTCACCACCGCCAGATGACCATTCAGAGCTGCCAAGTCCATAACAGTGTGTCCAAGAGAAGACTCCATTTTTAACCACTGCTCCAGGTTTGATTTTGAAGTGGTGTCACCTGAGTCAGCCTGCTGCATTGTTCGCCTGGCATGGTCAATAAGAACCTGCACAATCCGAACGTGGCCCTTTTCTGCTGCGGCGTGCAGAGGAGTGTAAGCCATGGAGTCGATCTCAGTGAGGAGGGAGGGGCACCGGCGGCACACCTCTTGCACCACCTCTTCATTCCCATGCATGGCCGCAATGTGAAGTGGGGTTTTCTTTGTTGTTGGCGTCGTCTGCTTCATGAGAACATTCTGGTTCTCGCTGCTCTGCTGCTCGAGCAGATTCCTGAGTTGCTTGTCTTCCTTTGATCTCAGTGCCCGGTAGAGGTCTGGATTCATGCCGGGCACCACCTCCGATATGGGCCCCTTGGGAGAGTCATCATTTGGCTTGATTCCTTTTATCTGACCTGATTGTATGGCCTGTCGAATCAGTTTCTGAATGTCTTCGTCGTCCATTTTAGATTTCTACAACGTTAATGAAATTATGCCCTGCTCGGAATTTGGAACCTCTCCCCGTGAAAGGCGATCGAAGTTTGATCAATGTTTGGTTTATACGGAGCAGACAATATAGGACAGTTTACTTGGCAGGCTTGATGACTGGTTTTGGGTCTGATCCCTTTCGTGAAGGGGAGCAGCCTCTCTACATATATTGTTGTTCAGCTCACTTTTCCTTTTGCTTTTGTACCTCCTCTTCCTGTTCTTTATTCTTCTAAATCTTTTTTGTTTCCTCTTCGAGTTTCATCGTCAAGCAATGTTTGATCCAAAAAATAGAGAATGGCACTCTTTCTCTTTGATTCGAATGTGCAAACGAGGGTGCAATTGCACAATATTAGCCATCGGACGAGGTTCTTGGATATGAAAAAATTAAAGAGATGCAACTTTTGCTTGTGACTCGGACTATAAAACCATTTGTATCGGTATACATTTGAAAGAAAAGAACCCAATACTTGGAATGACTTGTGTAATTGATATTCTTTTCAGAAAATAATCAATCTTAACAGTTACCAGACCTGTAGCAGATGCATGTGTATATATACAAGTTGCAACTATTGATAATAATTTAACAAACTCGAAGTCAATTACTTTTTGAAAAATTACATATATATATATATATATATATATATATATATATATATATATGAGATGCTTTTTAGCATGAGGGTAAGAAAAATTTTATGCTTCAAACTTTCATCTAGGCTATTATTACGATTGGACGACCTAGATTTGATGGAATAAAAACAAAAATCGTAACCCCACGCCCCCGTTCTCCCCACCCGCCGCCATTGCCGCCCCTGGCCCTGCCCCCTATAAAACCCATGATTCGAGTCAAGGTTTTATAGTTTGAAGTCGGTTCAACCATTATTTTCATTCAGGTCAATTTCAATACATACGTACTGAGTCAAGGCCGGTCTTGTGTTATGAGCCATGAGAGTCATATGTGCCCAAGTATATGATTATAACTCCAATAAGACAGCAGCAGAATGAGCTATCATAATATATGAGAGTATACTAGATTTTTCTTCATTTACTTAATTAAATCGTAGATTTATTTTTAGGACAAATAACGTATTATGACGCGTTACAGGCAGTTTGGGTGGGTTATTAGTTATAGAGCATGTCATTAATGTGTATTATATTTTATGGGATTTTTTTCCCATTCTTTGGATTTTTAGAATTATTACGATATAGTATTATTTCTTGACTCATGTCAGAGTAGAGTCAAGTTTTAATTATGAGACAATCAGTTATTTTTCTCACTGACCATTCATTTTTCTCGCCGACCACTGATTTTCTTCCCCTGACATCTATATATTCCACACTTCTGGCATTGTCATCATTCAGCCACCACCATCATTCTCACCTAACTTCCTTCTTCATTTTCTTCCTTCCCTCTTCCCCACAATCCTCACTCGAGCCGGCTGTAACGTTGTTGCCGTTGCTGTTTGACTAATATTGTGCGATATCAATTACCAAGCATCAAATCCTCACACATGGAGAAACATGAAAGTTTATGGGTTCTATTTAGTACAACGCATGTCCAGACTTGTGGTTCAAAGGGTACTAAAAGCGATTGCCTAAGAGTACTTGGTCTTCGTGTTCAAGGCCAAGAGAATTATGGAGGTAAGGAGAGGGCTTAGGATATACTAGTAGTTTTGAGGGACCAGAAAATGAAATGAGAAAATTAGCAGTAGCAGAATAGTTAGTTAAGGATGCTACCGGGTCTGCAGCCTAGTGGCTCCTCAGTAGGTACCCCTCAGAGAGTTCACGAGAAGTATATGAATGCTTTCTTTCATATGAGAGTTTGCTCTCATAGCCAGTTTGATATTAATTATATTTTTAGACGAGTAACACTCGTGACTGACATGTTTTTATAATATATGTAGGTGATGATCATGAGTAGGATGAGCCAACCTGGACGGAGGAGCAGTGACATCTCTTGCATACACACATGTCAGATGATAACATGTTTAATATTTTGAGGAGGATGTAATGAAATGCAATACATGATGATGTGGTGTGATATGATGTATATTACAGTTAGAAAGATTGCTAATGATGACATGTTAATAAATATATTTAAACATTGCATAAGTACTACAAGTAAGTCAAGGCCCAAAATTAATGAGAAATATGAATAAAATGCATAGATGGGTTAAGACCCAGCTAGGTAAGATGAAGGGACATCAGTACAGAGATGAATTATATAGTTGAATGAAGTTATTGTGTATTTATTATTTATATATGTATACATGTTGATGTGACAGGGTGGCCCTTAATTACACTTTTATGGGAGACGTTTTATTTTATGAATCTTATCAATTTTATCGTAGGTATTTTGGTATGCAAATTGGTTGTCATGTTATCCATATAGTAGCATGTTAGGTTTATTTTTGTGCATTCATCCATGCATAGCGATAGACATCTTCCATCTCGAGACGCCGAGAGTATATCCATGGGAGTTGGGTTCAGGTTAGCCGACCTAACCGGGAGTAGTGACATTCTGGTTTGGTTCTAGAGCATGAACTGGATCTTAGGTGTTACACCCCCCCCGCCACCGCCGTTGTCCGCTCCCCCGGCACCGCCCCTTGTCGCCTCCTCGGCCGTGGCCCCCGGATCGTCCCCTCCCCTCCGCCCTACTACACCCTCGCCCGCGTCGCCTCCCCTCCCCTCCGCCCACCACCCCCAGTTGTCCCCTCCCCTTTGCCCGCTCCACCCCTTGCCTATGCCGACCGTAGCCCCCCCCCCCGGTTGTCCCCCCTCCACCCTGCTCCACCACTCGCCAAGCCGTCCGTAGCGCCCCGCCCCCGTTGCCTCCTCGGGCATCGCACCCCCCTCACCGTCCGTCACCTCCCAGACAACGCCGACCGTAGCTCCCCCCCCCCCCACTTGCGACGGGGTAGGGGCGACTGATGAAGGCGACTAGGTTGGAACGAGGGGTAGTTTAAGTAATAAAAATTGACTCACTCCACACTCAAGTCAATAATAATAAAATAAATCTTAAAAATACAAAATAAAATAAAATAAAATAAAATACAGCTAATAATAGTCCAATGATGTGTTATAAAATAATACAGGGGACAAGAGGGAAGAGATTAATGATCGATTTTGACCGATTCTTGTCCTATTTTTGATGATTCGGCCCGATTCAATAACTCATTTCAATCAATTCAATGACTCATTTCTAATCCGATTCAATGTCCGATTCTAACTTTTGCAACTATGGTTTGAATATCAAATGCATGAACTTCACATGCGTGGCAAGGCATTTAGTGATTTGTTGGTGCTCTCAAAGGGGCCTGATACACATGTGCAATCTCATAATATTTGGTGTGTAAACCATTACAAATTAAGTACTTATTCTTATGAAAGAAATCTAAAGACACAAAATAGTGGAGTGGTAGTCATAGGTGAGGACCCTCATGGTACATTAGCATATTATGGTAGATTGTTACAGATTTTGGAGCTTATTTATCAAGGAAAGAGAGCAGTGATTCTCTTCAAATGGGAGTGGTTTGATGTTGCCTCATACAATTGAGAGTACAAAGTTGATAAATATGGACATGTTAGTCTTGATATGAAAAAGGTTCTAAAAACAAATGAGTGTGCTTGACTCCTTGCATGTTGTGTTTAGTCGTGTTTAAGATGTACGACGACATCGGTGGCATTTTATCGGATGAGATCCATGGTTGGTTTTCAAACTAAAGCTCCAGAAATATATAATGCAAACTTATTCCCTAAACTTATTATATAAGTACGCACAATGTTATGAATAAGTCAATTTTGTGAAGGATAGTGGACCATTGCAAGAAGGATACTTCGCATGAAAAATGGAGAATAGTTGTCAAAGCAACACCTAGAGATGTATTCAACATGTTGACAAAAAACACGGAGAATGAAGAACAAGAACATGATCCATATCAAGTAAATCAGATCCAAGAACAAGTAGTTAGTGTGGAACATGATCCCTATCATGTGAATCAGATCTTAAGTATACCAACAAAATTTTCAATGGATGAAACTCTTGGTTTGCAACGTGATGATGTTCATAGTTCTCAAGTAGATGAAGGTAATATTGAATTAGCAAACATTTCTAAAGTACAATGTGACCCAACTTCAGATGATGAAGAAGATATATTACCGGATGTCTTATGTATGATATACGTTTTGTTGAGGAGTGTAAGCACAGGATGTCTTACGTATGATGCCATTAGAATCACAGTAATGTTTGAATTGCGAAGAGGTGTATTTTAAGGCATTGTCTAATCTAAAAACTTTGAGAGTGGGAGAGTACTGTGTCTTTATTTTGACAAAGGATTGAAACTTGGAGAGAACCTCACTTTTTTCTTTAATTAGATACAACCAAGTCATTCGGCTGTAATCATCATCAAAGAATATATAATATTTAAAATGACTATGATTAGGGACAGCTAGGGGACTTCCGAATGAACTAACTCAAACAAATTTAGTCTAGACCTAAAAGACACAAGTTAGGAAACACAACTATGTTTGGACAACTAGCATGATTCACATCTAAGTTGAGAGACAATCCATCATCTTGAGCTTATTTAAGTTGAGGTGATCTAATCGAAGATACCATTCGAAAGCTTTGGTGGAGGAGGAACTAAGATAGGTTGTGGAGGACAAATGTTGTAGAGACTGCAAATAGTAGAGACTTCCATCACTCAAGCAATGACCAAATACCCTCTTGGTTCTTATATCCTGTAAAACACAATATGCAGGGTTGAAAAAGACCTGACATAAACTAGTGGTATAAAGCTTCTTAACGGAGAGAAGGTTGGTTCATGGGGAATGATGGAACTAAAATCACATCGTGGACACAGATTAGGGCTGATAGAGACACTTCCTTTGCCAATTGTAGGAACCTTACTTCTATCAGCCAAACTAACAAATATTGGGTAACGAAAAGGAAAATAGTTGACAAACAGACTAGATAAACTTGTCATGTGATCTGTTGCCCCAAAATCAATGAGCCACTTACCCTGTGAGGAAGGAGGCGTATGCAGCATGCTTGAATTGCAAACGGCTGCCGATGGGAGAGAAGCATCACCGTGAGTCATCTTGAGGAGGTGCTCAAAGTCCTCATGACGTAGGGTAACACTCGCAGGTGTAGTTTGATCAATGCATTCAGCAGTAGGGCATTGGAGGTGGAGGAAGCATTCAAACCCTTCATCTCTCTTGGTAGCCCACTCAAGTTTCCCATGCTTCTTCCAACATTTATCTTTGGTGTGTCCCTTGTCTGATGAGTGGAGCTCCGCTCTTCCCCATCTTCACAGGCACTTACTTCGATCTTCTTTCTTGCCAACCAATCGACCTCCTCCTCTCCCTGATGGGCCACATCCTCTCCCCTTCCCCTTTCAGTACTAGAGTTGGGGTGAGTAGTGGCAATCAGGGTAACTCCATCATGATCTTCTTGTTCAGATTCCACAGATACCCTTAACAACCGAGAGATGTTGGCATTGAGTGTTGGTAGATGAGCATTAGTTAGAATCTGATTTTTAACAGATTCATATTGGGGTCCAAGGGCAGCAAGGAAGGAGATAACTTTCATCTCCTCTCTCTGTCGCGTCCAAGTGGTGAGATCCCTAGGATAGGGCTGTTGCAAATTTAGCTCCTCCCACTTAGACTTCACAAAGCTGTAATGCTCATGAAGTGGATGAGGGCCTTGTTTGGTGAGGAAAATGTCCTCATATAACTCATACAACCTCTGAATGTTACCTTCCAGTCCTTAAGTCTCCTTAATTGAGATCCATACTGCATAGGTAGTAGGTAATAGCATCACATCACAACTTACAAAAGGTTCCATGTTATTCCAGAGCCATGACCTCACTTGTGCATCTTCCTTAGTCCAAACTTAACTTGTAACCTCTGGTTTATCCTCCTCAATATGTTCATGCCACTGACTTTGAGAAAAGAAAAGTCTTAATAGCAACAGACTATGGGTGACAGTTTTTGGAACCCACAAGTTTTGACGAGGTGATGGAGGAACGATTAAGAAGTTTAACATATGAAGATGGTGGAGACATTAGAGGAATGGGTAATAGGTTTAATCTTTGTTGCCATAAAGACACTTGTTGGAGTATACAATGACTCGAGAACAACAATAAGGGAAGGGTAAGTCGGAATCCTAATGACTCAACCACAAGCAAGGAAGAAGAACTAACAACTAGAATATGGTAGAAAGTCACAGCTCCAACATGATCATTTGCACTGATGCCATGTTAGATTTAGGGAAATGGTGACTCAAGTAAGTTCACCGATGTTGGAATCCATTGACGCAAAAAAGAAGTTATGACACTAAGAAATTATCTGCCTCTTCGTGTTCTCTATTTCTGTCTATATAGACTCGGTTAGTTACAACTGTTTACAGCTATTATAGTCTGGATATCTAACAGCATAATAACAACCTTACTAACAATAGGAACAACCTAACAGACCCAACATTATCTACATCAACAACAACATAATTAAACGGTTCTCCTCAAGCTATGAAGGGATAGTTGCCAAACATAGCTTGGACTGAAAACCTTGATGGCGGATGACTGGAAGAGCTTTCGTGAACATGTTAGCCTCTTGCTCATTTGTCTTCACATGATGCAAAGAAATAACCTGGTCTTTTACTCGTTCTCTGATAAAATGACAATCTAGCTCAATATGCTTAGTCCTTTCATGAAACACTGGATTGTTAGCCATATGTATTGCAGACTTACTATCACACCACAATTGCATATGTGCCGAAATAGGAAATCCAAGTTCCCCAAGTAACATCTTCATCCAAACAAGTTTAGTAGCTTCCTTTGCCATTTCTCTATATTCCGCTTCAGCACTAGACCTAGCCACAACATTCTGGTTCTTGCTTTTCCAGATCACTAACCCGCAAGTCCAATACATAATCGGAAGTTGATCGTCTATCAACTATAGAGCTTGCCCAATCTACATCCACATGCCCTAGTATATCAAGGGCATTTCCTTCATCACATGTCTTGTATAGAAGTCCTCTCCCTGGAAACCTCTTTAAGTACTTAAGTATTCTATGCACAACATTCATATGAGGTACTCTAGGTTCCTGCATAAATTGGCTGACCCACTGACTGAAAAAGAGATATCTGGACGAGTAACTGTTAGGTAAATTAACTTGCCTACCAATTGTCTATGCCTGCTTGGATCTTCAACCTGTTAACCTTCATTTAGTTCTAACTTGAGTCCAACTTCAAGTGGCGTATCAACTGGTTTGGCATTAGAAAGTCTTGTTTCAGCAAGCATGTCCAAAAGATATTTCTTTTGACTTAAATAAATACCTTCATGTGTCCTGGTCACCTCAATCCCAAGAAAATATTGCAGCTGACCTAAGTCTTTAATCTGTAACTTAGAGTTCAGCCACATTTTTGATTCTTCAATATCAATATGATCATTACCAGTAAGAACAATATCATCTACATAGACTATTAGGAAAATGCTCCCTTTGTTTGTTCTTCTAACAAAGACTAAATAGTCTGAAAGGCGCCTTACAAATCCAAAGTCTAGTAGAATATTAGTGAATGTCTCAAACCATGCACGGGTGGATTGCTTTAACACATAAATAGCCTTATTTAATTTACGAACCTCATGAGACTACCCCAGAGGTTGTTGCATGTAAACCTCTTCGTCTAGGTCTCCACGACGGTAAACATTCTTTACATCAAGTTGGTAGAGAGACCGGTCAAAGTTGACAGCTAGAGATATCAAAATACGAATTGAATTAAGCTTGGCAACAGGAGGAAATGTTTTAGTATAGTCCAAACCAGGTGTTTGACTATAGCAACTTGCCACCCAACGAGCTTTGTACCTGTCTAAGGTTCCATCAGCTTTGAATTTCAAGGTAAAGATCCATTTACAACCAATTATCCTCTTCCCTGTAGGTAAGTCAACTAAAGTTCAAGTATTATTATTAGAAAGAGCAGTGAACTAGTCCACCATAGCTTACTGCCAGTGAGGATGAGATATTAGCTGATTTATAATCAGTTGGAACATTCATGATGCGCGAAGAGTAGATATGAACATGAGAGGAACTACTAACCAGATTTGTTCCAAGAGGTGGTGAAGGAGATTGGGATAGCAGTGGATGAAGTGGAGGAGCAGTCTTTTCCCTCCGTGTAAACACCAATGGAGGATTTGCATAGCGAGTAGTAGGAGGCTGATTGACAAGGGAAGGATCAGGGACATGAGACCTATGGGTGTACACAATGGGAGGGTTAATAAATTGGGAGGAGAATGATGAGGAATGTCAAAGACTGAAAGAGGCAATGCATGACCATGAGAAATAGAGGATGGACAATGAGAAGGAGAGGAAGCATAATAAGAGAGATCCTTAAAAGGTAACATCCAAAGTAGTAAATAGTCGTTGAAGAGTAGCATTGTAACAACAATACCTTTTTTGGTCCTAGAATACCCAAAAAACCCACTTTAAGGACCTGACAACAGCTTAGCATGTGGAGAGGAAAGAACATGAACAAAGCAAACAAACCCAAAAGTTCTAGGTTTGAGAGAGTGGAGTGGTTTAGTAGGATATACCATAGCATAGGGAACAACATTATTTAACTGAGGAACTAGGCATACGGTTAATTAAGTAGCAAGAAGTCAAAAGAGCTTCTGGGCAATGTAGTTTAGGAACCGACATATGAGACATAATGTTACGAGTGACTTCTAACAAATGCCTATGCTTCTTATCTGCAACTCAATTTTGCTGTGAAGTATGAGCAAAAGAGGCTTCATGAATGATGCCATTATTGCCCAAGAACTATTTAAAAGCAGTACTATTATATTCTAAAGTATTGTCAGAATGTAAAACTTTAAGAGAAGATGAATGCTGATTTGTTATCTCATGAAAGGACAAGAATTTAGAGAAAATCTCAGATCTATCGTCCATTGAATAAAGCCAAGTCATCCTACTACAATCATCAACAAAGATTGCATAGTATTTAAAATGACCCCTATTTGGGACATTTAAGGGTCCCCATACAACAGAGTGCACTAATTAAACAATTTATTAGATCTAGAAGAAGATACCAAGGGAGGAGACACACGACTATGTTTAGATAGCTTACATGATTCACACCGAAGATGAGAAAGATTACGCAGAAAATGAACTAGCACCTTGAGGGCATGAAGATGAGGGTGGCCCAGTCTAACATGCCAGTCAAGAGCAATGGATTATGTAGCACTATCAGCCTGAAAGGAAGTATGAGGACTGGTACATGGGTAAAACTACTTCCCGTCACTGAGGCCACGATCAATCTCCTTCTGCCTCCTTGGATTTGTATGGGCAGAAGCCACCGATGGTTGGTCATGATTCCCATGTGCCAATTTGACAAGAGTCTCAAAATCCTCGTGGCTAAGAGTGATAGAAGGTGGCTGAGAAGAGGGAGGATAGTTTAGAGAGGACACATTGCTGGCAGAAGCAACCGGAAGAGGGAGATCCTTTTCGCTGGCCGAGTCAGGCTTTCCATGTTCCTTCCAACACTTATCGTCTGTGTGGCCTTGTTTTCTACAAAAGACACAATAGCGATCTTCCTTGGTAGAAATAGTGCGACCGCCTACATGTCCGGGAGGAATAGCAACTCGGCCTTTACCTTTAGTAGGAATGGAAGAAGGCTTGGTGGTGGCAGCCATAGCAGATGTATCTTCAATAGGAGCAGCACATTCATTCTCAATAGGAAGCCTAGAGACTCTTGAGAAGGTAGCATTGAGAGAGGGCAGATTTGACCCTGTGAGAATCTGATTCTTTGTAGAGACCTCCTCTAAGTTGGATGGAAAGGACTTATCTTGGTCTACTGCTACAAAGACCTTTCTTACTTCTAAGGAGAAGCTCCATCACATTGAAGTTGATAAGCCCGTTGATGCTAGTCCAACGTAGGCCAAAGAAGATGCCCAGGTTAGGTCATGGCTTTGGAATAGTATGAAGCCTCGTGTGTCTTACTATTACCTACACCCTATGCTGTTTGACTTCCCTTCAGGAAACTTATGCGTTGAAGGTAACATTCAGTGCATATATGAGCTGTGTGAGGACTTCTTCTCAACCAAGCAAGGTTCGGATCCCCTTCACAAACATTACAGTTTCATCAAAGCCAAATGGGAGGAACATGCATTGTATCAGCCCTTTCCTGCTAATCTGGCAACTTGGAAGAAACAAAAGAGGAACTTAAAGTTGTGTCCTTTTTGGTCTCTTTTGGGCCAACTTAGTAAGATCTAATACAGAAATGGTGGACGACACAGGAGTGGAAGGAGAAGCAACAACTTTACCCTTCTCCATGATGGAGAAATGGGTAGGGCGGGAAGGAAAAAATGGTGCCCAAATGGATAAAAGGCTCGATACTACGTTGGAATCCATAAACACAACAAAGAAGTGATGAAGCCAAGAAATTATCTGCTTCTTCGTGTTCTCTATTTCTGTCTTTATAGACTCAGTTAGTTACTGATAAGTTATACCTCGACTTTATCCTAACAGATTTATACAGATCTTCCTCCTAACTAATTTTTGTAGACCTCGTCCTCATCTTTATCCTAACAAATTGTAACTATATTATACAGATTTTCCTCCTATAATTCTTGTAACTAATTCCTTGATATGTACTCTATTTATATGTGAATAGAAAAATCTCTCGGTAAGGAGAGTTTATTTATTTTCATGGTATCAGAGCTTTTATCTCTCAATCCAATGGCTCTCTACCGACTCCACTTCCAGCGACTCTGTCTTACTTCCCTCTACTCCTATCAATTTTCTTATGGTAAAATATATTTCCCAGGACATCTCTCTTAAACTTACGAGAGAAAATTTTATTCTTTGGAAAGCCCAAGTCCTCCTTATCCTGCGCACTCATCGTCTTGTGGGATTGCTCGATGGTACCTTCCCGAAGCCCACACATCCTGTTGAAGATGTTGATAAATGGGTATGCCTTGATCAAATGGTCCTTGGCTGGTTGCTGGGGTCACTCTCTCCACAAGTTCTTTCTCAAGTGGTTGACAAACCCACTTCTCAAGCTACTTGGACTGTTCTTGAGACCTCTTATTGTAACACCCCGTTTCGGCTCACCCGTGAACCGACCCGGAAATGTCACCGGCGACCGAACCGTTCGCTAATCTACTGGATTCGGTTAAGCCGACCCGGATCTACCCTCGGCGTCTCAAGATGGAGATGCGAACATGAAATGCATGGATGGGAACAATTGGGTTCTAACGGAGTCCTACATGCATGCCATGACGTGCAAGCAAAGACAAAACAAAACAATAAATGAGAAACCAAGAAAAACGGATAGAGTTTCCCCTAAAAGTGCAATAGGGGCCAACCTGTCCACAACAAGGGTATATAAATATTTTATCAAAATACGACAAAACATAACAATTTACCATGACATTCAATCATTATCTCATTTGTTTCACCTGAGCCGAGTCTGAACTCCAAGGCTCCCTACTCATTCACATTGATCTGTTCGTTTCATAACAAGCAATTCATTTAAGCAAACACATCAAAATTATCATTCACGTAGCGATAACACACCGTCATTATAGATTACACGCGGCAGGTACATGTGTGCGCGGTTCCGTGCTGCTCCTCCGCAGTCCCGACAGCTTTCATCGCTCGCATTCCTCACCTACATATATATAGAAAAACCGTCAGTAACGAGTGTTACCGGCCCGGAAAATAACTAATATCAATCTGGCACAGGAGAGCAAACTCTCCTGTTGAATGAAAACCATATACTTCCTCAAGAACTCTCATCAGGGCACATATGGGAGCCGTCGCTATCGGGCCGTCGCCCTCGAGTCGACAGCGTCCCCCTTTCTTTCTCATTCTCATACGTTGGCCATTTCTCTATCGCTTCTCGCATCAAATCTCATTCCTTTTCGCCCTCTGCACCTTCCATATTACTCCTGGCCTTGAGCACGAAGGCCGAGCACTCTCAGGCAGTCGCCTTTAGTGCCCTTTGAACCACAAGTCTAGACATGCGCTGCATTGCAGTACCCGTAAACCTCCACACTTCTCCGGGTTTGAGGAACTCAAAGGTGGAGTTGTCCGGATCCTTCGGGAACGAAGTGGGTTCTCCCAGCTCCAGAGTCCGCTCTTCCGAGCACACGCCCTATCTGAAGGCGTGGCCGTCAGTAACCCTCATTCCATCTCTCACCGAAAACGCGAAAACTATATATAAATAGGCCTGGGTTGGGATTTATACAATAGGCCCGAAGGCATCGTGAGCTGGATCTGAAGTTCGAAAACAAACTCGAGGGATCTCATCCTCGAGGGTTATTAATCCGAAAAGAACCGTTGGCTAAATTGGCCCGAGTTAAGTGGGATCCGATAAAGCGCCACTTAACTCGTCCTGCACATGATAAATCAAATACACAATAGAGTAGCGTAAAAATCAGAGAATGAGTCCTAAACGGACCTGGTAGAAGCTCCAAACGGGTCCACGCGCCTAGGCGGCGAGCTCCTACACCGTACCTACACAATCAAGCTAAAAACTAATGCCCGCATGATGAATCACACATCCTATAGCATGCACACACAATCAACACAATCACGCATCAATCAACACACATCAACCTATATCAATTCTAACAAGTCTACTTAGGCTAGTTTGCATTAGATCATGATCATTACCTAGTTACCCTAATTAGTTTCTTAGCCTCCATTTTTAACACCACTCAATCAAACAAATTTCATATTTTATCCTTAACCAAATCTACATTTATATATATTATTATAACACACAATTCACCAATCCTAACATGCAATTCTAATAATCAATACTTTCAAATAATTAAGTTAAAATAAATTATACCTCGCGTCGTCGAAAATCGGCGACGGCTAGGTTTCCGTTTCGTGGCTCGAAACTCGGATCTTGGCACCTAGCGGCGTCCGAAGTCCGATCAGATTGGACCGGGCACGTTCGGCAGATGATCTGGCGAATTTCCCACAAATCCAATTTTCCGGCGGTTCAGGCGATTTTCCGGCAAGTGTTGGCGGTTTTCCGGCGATGATTCTGGATGGGGCAATCAGGGGGTCTATCGGTACTAGCTCCGCACAAGCTTGGTTCGATGGTGGTGTCAAACAGGGTAGCCGGGGGCGGCGATGGCTGTCGGCGGCGGCGTTTAGCAACGGGCGGCAGCGGTGGAGTGCTCCGATCGGGGCTACGACCGGCCTCGACGGCGGTCGGGATGATAGGGGAAACATAGGCGATGGCAAGAGGGTGAGACTGGTGGTCACAGCGGCGGCGACGGCGACTGAACGGCGGCGGAATCCGGCTCGGAGTGGCGATGGCCGAGGCAGCTTCGTGGCATCGCGGCGGCACGCCGGCAGGCAGATGGTGGTCGGGGTGGGTCGTGGCGGCACGGCGGCGGCATGGCGGGGCGGGGCAGCGTTGATTGGCGGCAGTGCAGCGTCGACAACGGCGGCGGCGGCGACCACAGTGGGTGGCGGTGATAGGGTTTGGGTGAGGAAGTGTCGGGAGGAAGAAGAAATACTCTAGTGGCAATTTCTTAAATAAGTATTGACTCGATTCTAACTCGAGTCAAAATAATAACTAGTTCGTAATAAATTCT
>JAURVB010001070.1:0-33753 GCA_033002965.1 Piper betle
TGCCAAACTCCTAGGAAGTTCTTCCTTCCAGTCACCCCTGTTGGCGTCCACTCGGCAATGGAATCCGCCTGATTCCTCACTCGCACCTTACTCGGCCAATTCTAGGGAAGCTCAACTCCCCTAATCACGAACTCACACGGCTCTTCACACAGAGAATGCTCCTTGAGCCCTGCATCGGGTTGACCCTCGTGATCCACCCATCACTTCCCGACGTCAGGTCCAACTCCAAGGAACTGGGTACTTCTTCCACATGGTCACCTCCTGTAACCCATGGTGCATGACGGCTGAATTTTCCCCCATCCAGGAACCACATCTGGATCTGTGTGAGTTCGTCCGGCACCACACTCTAGTGCGCCGGCGCTGGTACCCTCCCTGGCACCAACTCGATCTGGTGAACGATCGTCCTCTCGGGAGACTCCTTTGGCAACTCGATTGACTCCGCATCAACCAACAAATCCGGTACCTCCACCACCTGGTCCGGCTGGATCATCACCATTCCTGCAAGGTCAGTCAAGTCCCCCGTGCACTCTCGAGTCACCTGCATTGCCGACAGATGCTCCTCCCTGACAGTGCTGTACTTGACCCCGGAAGATCCTCTCTGCCCACGAACAAAACATGCACCCGCTTCATTCGCGATCAGTATACCTTCCAGCTGTGGGAACACTCCCACTCCAGCAGAACGCATGAAAGGATTCCCGAGTATCAGATCAAAATCATCGAGTTCGATGACCATCAAATCAACTCGCCCTTCATACTCCCCCAAGCAAATTCTGACATTTCTGGCTATACCTTGCACCTGTCTCGCCTGTGAGTTCACCGCCTTCACCTTGCTGGTCACGATCCCAGTCTTCAACCCTAGTTCCAACGCCATCCCATTGGAAACAAAGTTGTGCGTAGCACCAGTGTCTACTAAGGCTGAAACTGCTCTCCCGTTCACTACACATGGAACGTATATCAGGCCAGCTCCTTCCGAAGCTGAGCGTTCAGCTCGCAACACCCCGAGTATCTGAAGGGTAGATGCTCGGGCAAGAGGCTCCTCCCCTTGGTCCTGGTCTGCATCCGCTACCAAGGCATTCACCTTGCCTCGGTTCGGACACTGCTTTGCCCGATGCGGACCCCCACACAGAAAGCACCCGGATGCTGGAACACCCGGCCCACGATCCCTGCTGCCCGACGCAACGTCTGGCCCCCTCTTTGGCCGGAATGGCCTTCTGCCCTCCCGTTGGCTGCCTCGGCCGCCCATGATCATCTTGCCCTGGGTATCCTCCTTGACACCCGTCCGCGGCTGCAAGTCCACCAAGGCGTCGGCTGCCACCAAAGCTGCAGGCAAATCCTGGACTTTCTGCTGCCTCAGCTCCACCTGAGCCCAAGGCTGCAAACCAGAGATAAAGTTAAATAACTTATCTTCCTCCGACATGTTTCTGATGTCGAGGAGACACGAGCTAAACTCCATGACATACTCCCTCACTGTTCCGGACTGTCTCAACTGCTTGAGTCGGTCCCTTGCCACCCAGGTAGTGTTAGATGGCAAGAACTGCTCCCGAAGCTCCTCTTTTAAGGAATTCCAGGTCTCCGTTCGGGGTCGACCAGCACTCCGATCCTCCTCGGTGCGAGTTCGATACCACAACTTGGCATCCCCCGATAGAAACATGCTGGCCAAAGAAACCTGGCGCTCTTCGGGTATGTTCGCAGCAACGAAGTACTCTTCAATATCCCAGATGAAGTTCTCTAGGTCCTTGGCTGACCTAGCTCCCTCGAACTTCTTTGGCTCTGGCACCTTAAGCCTTCCCGGGATCGAGCTTTCTTCGGCTGCACGGTCAACCAAACCTGGTTGAGGATATCTGGCGACAACCTGCTTTAACAGAGTTACATCTGTATTTAAAGCCCCAATGATATCCCGGAACTCCTCCAACAGTCCCGCCGTCGCTGCTTCTTTGATACGGCTGGTCTCGGGTATGTCGCTCACCCGAGAACCCAAGTCCTTCATCCCTTCGTTAAGGACTGTAGCTGCTCGAAGATGGTTCGCCCATCGTCACTACTGGTAGGTCCTCCCACCAGCACTTCTAGCCGCGTCACACGCTCCTGTGTAACGACCCAGCCAAAGTGCATTGGGCTAAGTCATTCTTAAAATGGGTACCCCGAAAGTTAAAGATCTATAGTCCATTCCCACTTATAAACATGATCTTCTCCCAGTAGGTATTAGATGTGGGACTAAGTTGAAGGATCTCACAATCCACCCACCTTAGGGTATGTCGTCCCTGAAATGCCTAGTTTCTTGGCCCATTGCTAGCCCCAGCCCACGACCTTTCTGGCCCATGACCGGCAGCCTAGCCAACGTTTCTAATCCAGCCCACCATCTAACACGGAACAAGGTCGGCTCTGATACCACTTTGTAACGACCCAGCCCAAAGTGCAACGTAATGGGCTAAGTCATTTCTTTAAAATGGGTACCCCGAAAGTTAAAGATCTATAGTCCATTCCCACTTATAAACAGGATCTTCTCCTAGTAGGTATTAGATGTGGGACTAAGTTGAGGGATCTCACAATCCACCCACCTTAGGAAATTTCGTCCCCGAAATGCCTATATCTTGGCCCGTTGCTAGCCCCAGCCCACGACCTTTCTGGCCCGTGATCGGCAGCCTAGCCAACGTTTCTAGTCTTAGCCCGTTGCTAACCCCAGCCCACGACCTTTTTGGCCAGTGATCGGCAGTCTAGCCAACGTCCCTAGTCCATCCCACCATCTAACACGGAACCAGGTCGGCTCTGATACCATTTGATAACGACCCAGCCCAAAGTGCAACGTAATAGGCTAAGTCATTTCTTTAAAATGGGTACCCCGAAAGTTAAAGATCTATAGTCCATTCCCACTTATAAACAGGATCTTCTCCCAGTAGGTATTAGATGTGGGACTAAGTTGAGGGATCTCACAATACGGCTGGTCTCGAGGTATTGTCGCTCAGCCCGAGATGCCCAAGTCCTTCATCCCTTCTTTAGACTAGCTACTGGAATAGGTCGGCTCCGCTACCAGTCACGTTCCTAGCTACGTCACACGCTCCTGTGTGTCCATCTCTTTGTACCTACGTTACTGCCAAAGTGTGGCAGACTTTCCTCTGAAAGTAGAGACGTGGCTTCACAAGACTTTCGGCTCCTACCGAACTCCGAGCTCTGATACCTCTGTCATAGGGGTCAACTTAGGGTTTAAATTTTTTGCCCTAACTGCCTCCGTGCGGCGTGTTTCCCTCCCTGGAAACACCAGCCAACACCACCTCCGCACCCACCAATGTGCTGTGGTGCACAGCGGCCTCGGACCACACACTTGCGAATACCGCACGAACCCAGTCCCGGTACCGCGCCCAGCTACTAGCGCCACTAGTACCGGTATCAGGCTACCAGCGATTGTACCGAACACACACACCAATCACCAAGCTGCAGTGACTACGCGTCCCACGTACCGATCACCCATCTCGGTACCAATAGACCTCGGAATCACAGGTCTAACCCCGGTGGCCAAACACGACGCATACACCACAAGAATTACAGGAACTCTTCCCAACCTCTATTCTTACAACATGAATACAGGATAAATACAAGTAATCCTACTCTAGACTACCTGCCGGTCGTGGACATGCAAACCCCACGACCGTGCCTCTCGACCCTCACTCGACAGGACTTCACCCAACCCTCGGTTCACCGCGCAGGGTTGCCGAACAACTGGTATGTGAGCCTTGACCCTAAAGGCAGACGTCGACTATCCCGGTAGTCCCCCTTGAAGTTCCAGACCGCCCCTCGGCCTGACTGCAGTAACCCCAAGGCGTCCCCTTGCCCGGCCAAGTTTCTCCCCTCCACTAAGATCACTCACACACACTTCTCTTGTTGTTCTCCTCTTGTCTGATCTCTACATAAGGATGGCACCTCCTTATATAGACATCCCGGCCTTAGTGTGACACCTCATCAGCTTGCATCCTCACCATCGAAGTCTTGATCAACGGCTCCCATCCTCCAAGCCTTGTCATCGACCCCCTTGGTGTTCCAGCAGAATTACCAGAAAGACCCACCCTTGGGTGTGGCGCAAATGCCTCATCAACTTCCTGGATGTGGCACGGTCGCCTGGCTCGACCCAGCGACCCCAATACCGAACCCTGGTCCGTCTGTTCCACAGCACCCATGCGCGTGCACGATAACCCCTACCGCACCTTGGCTCGGTCACCCGCACACCTGCGCACCCGTGACTACCGCATGTCGCACGGTAGTACCCGGCCCTGGCGCCTAGCACGCTCGGTCAGTGGTGCTTGGTGTAAAACCCACGATTCGAGTCAGGGTTTTATATTCAGAACCGGTCGGTTCGACCGTTATTTTTCGAGTTGAGTCAGTTTCAGGACACGTGTACCGAGCCGATGCCAGTCGCGTGTATGAGCTATGAGGGTCATGCGTACCCAAGTATATGATGATAACGTCATGAACACAGCAGAACAGAATGAGTTATCAGGTATATGAGAGTATGCCAGTCATTTTTTTATTATTTATATATATATTGGATCGTAGAATTAGTATTAGGCCGTTTACCGCGTTAGGATGCGTTCGGGCAGTTTGGGTGGGTTATTAGTCATAGAGCATATCATTATGATTTTTTTTGTGTGTTGTTTGATTTTACGGGATTTTTCCCGATTTTTATGAATTTTTTTAGGATTTAATATGACTTAGTTATTATACTTGACTCGAGCCGGAGACGAGTCAAGTCTTAATTACAAGATTGCCACCCAACCTTCCTTCTCCACCCCCGACCCTTCCTCCCCCACGCCCAAACCCTAGCCGCCGCGCCGCCCCTGTTCGCGCGCCACCGCCGCCACGGCCGACGCCGCCTGGCCGTCGATCGACGCCGCCCAGCCCGGCCACGGCGTCGCCCTGCCGCCCCGACCAGGCCCGGCCACGAACTGGCCGCCGCGACGCGAGGAACCACCGCGGTGACGCAACGCTTGCGTCGCCGATCGCGCCGCCGCCGACCGCCGCCACCACGATCAAGTGGTCGGCTCGTCGTCCTCGACCCCTCAGCTGCCTTTCCCGACCGGAACGGAGGCCGTCGCCACCGTGGCCGGCCGGATCTAGCGACCCATCGCCGCCGGCTCTGTTTTGCCATTTTCCGGCGAGCCGCCGCCTCCATTGGCCACGCTGAGGTCATAGATGAGTCGGGCTCGCCGAGCCGGTTCCGAGGGTACCCAACACGACCCCTTTCCGACCAGTAGACGCTGCCGGCGATTGTCGCCGGAAAACCACCGGAAGTCGCCGGAAAACCGCCGGAAAATCGGAATTTCTGGGATTCCCGGAATTCACCGGATCTTCCGCGGGGCTCACCCAGTGGAGCCCGATCGAGCTTCGGACGCCGATGAGCGCCGAATTTGAGCTCCGAGACGCGCGACGGAACCCTAGCCGTCGCCGATTGTCGACGACGAGAGGTATAATTACCTCCAATTTGATTATTTAAATTGATGATTATTAGCATAGCATGATAGCATGGACCGATTATTTATCATGATAGTGCCTAATTTCTGATGAAGTAATGATTGTATGATTTGAGGAATTGTAATTGAATAGTAAGTGAGCTAATGAGATAGAATGAGTTGGAGCATGATAAGTGATCATGAGATAACTTAGAAAAACACAGTAAAATTGGTATGAATAGGACGAGTTAGGATTATTTACTTTTATGATTATTTGATTGGTCATTGTGATGTATGATGATGGTGTTGTGTGTGATGTTATTGAGTTTGATGCATCATTTAGTTAGCGGGCGTTAGTATTTAGTTTTGATGTGTAGGTACGGAGTAGGAGCTCGCCGCCTAGGCGCGATGACACGCTTGGAGCTTCTACCAGGTCCGTTTAGGACTCGTCTTGTTTTACGCTCTTCTATTGTATGTTTATTTTATTATCTGCAGGACGGGTTAAGTGGCGTTTTATCGGATCCCACTTAACTCGGGCCATTTAATCGAATATTTTCCGGATTAATAACCCCTCGAGGATGAGATCCCTCGAGGATGATTTCGAAAACAAGATCCACCACAAGTTGCCTTCGGGCCTATTATATAAATCCCTTCCCAGGCCTATATATATAGTTTTATCGAGTTTTCAGTGAGACGAGAGATGGAGAAACCGACTGCACGTACCATGCAGAGGATGCCGTGACAGTCAAAGCGGGCTCTGGATTAGTGCCAGCGGACTGTTCCATTCCCGAGGGATCCTGACAACTCCGCGTTTGAGTTCCTCACACCCGGAGAACGTGGAGGTTTACGGGTACTGTTTAGTACAGCGCATGTCCGGACTTGTGGTTCAAAGGGTACTAAAGGCGACTGCCTGAGAGTACTCGGCCTTCGTGCTCAAGGCCAGGAGAAATATGGAGGTAAGGAGAGGGCTTAGGATAAAGTTTCACGAGAAGTACTGAAAAAGAAGTGCTGAGAGTAGCACAGTACCAGCAGCAGTAAGTTCGGGATGCTACCGGGTCTGCAGCCCAGTGGCTCCTCAGTAGTGCCCTTCAGAGTGTTCACGTGGAAGTATGATGGTTTTCTTTCATATGAGAGTTTGCTCTCATAGCCAGTTTGTTATAGTTATTTTATTTTCCGGACCAGTAACGCTTGTTACTGACGTTTTTCTTATATATATGTAGGTGATAAGCACGAGATGGATGGGCCGGCCAGGACGGAGGAGCAATAAGGTCTTCTGCACACACACATTGGGTGATTGAATGTTTAATGTTTTGTTTTATGATATTATTTTATAAACATGCTATGAGTAAATGTTTGAGGCATGACAATGAGATGAAATGAAATGATCAGAGTAGCGCAGCAAAAGTATGATGGGTTGAAACCCAAGCTTCAGCATGAGTGTATAGTAGATTAGATTCTGTGTGAATGAAATTATTTGATAGTTGGTTACATATATTTTTATATGTATATTTGACAGGGTGGCCCCTAATTACATTTTTAGGGGAAATTCTGTCCGTTATATTTCAAAACTTTTATTAATTTTTATCGGGATTGTTTGGTGTGTACTCTGACTTGCATGTCATTCATGTAGTACCATGTTAGGTTTGTGTATTCATCCATGCATTACGAGTTGTATCTTCATCTTAAGACGCCGAGATTGGATCCGCACGAGTTAGGTTCGGGTTAGCCGACCTAACCGGGGCCTGTAACATGCCGGTTTGGTTCACGAGTGTGAACCGGATTTGGGGTGTTACACCATTTGCCAGTTTATATTAGTTATTTTTCAGACTAGTAACACTCGTTGTTGACATTTTTAATATTATATAAGTAGGTCTTACAAATCTAAGTTGACTTTGGTGGAAGGAAAAATAAATGCTACACACACTTGAACTTGACTCAGTTATTTTATTTCTTACTTTTATTTATATTTGATGTGTTTTGATGTATATTTAACAATTTCTTCCATTCTCATGATGCCAAGTAGGTTGTTTCGATCTATTTTATTGAATTGAGTCTTACCGACCAACAACATTAGACGTGACTTGACTCGATAGTATCATTTCTATTTCGGTTCTTAGGTGAATCAAAATTGGGGTGTTACTAAGTTGGTTGTGTTTTCACTTTTGGTTGGTTTTCTCTTTATGGATTAACGGTGTTTTGAACTTTGATTATTCAAGTTTGATTTTTGGATTGGTTTCTATCTTCATTCTTCAAGATGTTCTCCTATTAAGGTTATAATTTGAGATCATGGATGACAACTCTTTAGAGGACATGATACTTTCATATTGACACATAGGATAACATTATTTTGTATGTGTCAAAGTTGCCTTTTTGATGTGGCAAAGGGAGAGAATTTATGCCATATCGAAGAGGACGATTATTATATGGGATCAAATAAAATTTTGTGTTGCATCAATCAAGGGGGAGAACTCAAAAAGCTGTTTGATCAGTGGTAAGCTTACTTTAAGGGGAGTATAATATTAAACTTCATGAGGATTGGCTTACAAATCGTGTTATAAGAAACTACATATGTTGTCATCATCAAAAAGGGGGAGATTGTCTAGTCTTAGACTTGTTGACATTTGGATTTTGATGATAAAACATAATTCATGGCTTGAAATATGATTGTTATTTGAAGGTGATTCTCTATGAATTAATACAAGGGTGATTTTGAAAGTGGAGATTAAAGCCATATGGATTTGATCATTTCTTGCTGAAATGTTTGATTGAAGAGAAAATGCTAAGTTGTAATTGCCAAAAGTGGGGAGATTTTTAAGCCTATGGCTTGGTGCTTGTGAAGCTATATTATTTTGGTGATGAAACTTAACTAACAAGCTCGAACTTTAGAACCAGAAATGGTCAAAAAATGGACAAAAACAATATGAAACAGGCTGAAAATGAGCTACGGAGTCAATTGGGGTAAGTCGACACCGCTGATCTGAGCTGCTGGATTGTCACAAACATAGTCTGGACCCGGCCGCAGCTGGCAGGTAAACAGGCAGTCAATAAATAGCAGACTCGGGCAAGATAAACAAGAACAAGGCCGAAGCGAGTAAATGTGGTTGTTGGTGCCCATCACCAAAAAACAGCCACGGCAGCGGGGCTGGGCTCACCATCAGTCAATATTGACTGGGGACGACAAGCGGAAGGCGATGGTAGTGGTGACTGATGATGTCCAACCACCGGCTTGCTGTAAAATGTCTAGGAAGAAGGGAATCAGGTGCTGAGAATGGTGGATTTTCTGTCTCCAAATCGGGCCACAATAGATGCCAACACAGGTCTCAAAAGCTCAGTCATGAGGTGATCGGTGATCGGCCTCACAGGCGCAGAAAAGAGGCATGAAAGCTGCATTGAAGGTGGAAATCTGACAAACAAAACTGCTCTGCAGGCAAACAACGAGGCAGCGCCGGTGCAGGTGGAAGGTCTCAGTTGATAACCGGCTACGAGGTGGTCACGATGGTACCAGTCTGTTTGCCAAAGGGTAGCCAAAGACTCGCCGGCGGCAAACCAAAGTGGTGACGGCTATAGGGCAATAAATGCTCCAAAGATATGGAAGAAATCCTACGAAAATGGGAGGGGAAGCTAGGATTAACATGAAGGACTTGTATCTTGCCGCATGGAGCAATCTGATCACCTCACTGATTGCAGGTCTAGTGGGGTCCACCTTATATATATATATATATATATATATATTACTCGGAGCATTACAGAGACTCTACGAATAGAAATCAAAGCAAGAAAGCTAAATTTACTCAAAACCCTAACCTCAAGTGGGGATGATCTGAGACTCAAATCAAACTGGGCCCAAAGGGGCAATCCGGTAGTCCGAAATCCATAAGATGAATGCAAAAGAGATAGTTTAGATTTAGTCCTAAAACCTTGAGCTAACACAATCAAGAACCTATATACTTAGAGTATATGCTAATAACTCATGCTCTCCTGTAGCATAATTGAAGCTATCCTTTATATATCAGCATACCTAGCCTTCATAACATACTTAGATGGTCTAGAAGCTAAACTGACTCAAGGCTAGCGCAAATTGGGCTAGGCAATGAGTGTGTTTAACCCTAACCTAAAGTTGGGGTACATTAGTGAACTTGAAGATCATTATGCGCATCGCCACTAGATCTTACATTAGAAGGTATTGGATGTATCACTAGGTTGAAGGATCTCTCAAGTGGAAGTGTCACCCAAGCCTATAACACCAACTTTGTAATTATCTTTTCTCCCCAATATTTTGTGCAAAAAATTGCATACGGGTAGGTGTGTCCAAAAACTACGAACGGCCGCATCCATGTATGCTTCCATGTCTACATATAAAATATCAACCATCCGAACAGATAATGGATGTGTCTACAAGTGTCCGCAGACATTTCTGAACATGTAAAATTCAAAATTGAAATTGTTTCTTCTTATCTAATACTATTTTGTAGACTATGAATATTTTACATAAATTGAAGGGTTGCCATTTTGAATTATATGATTGCATAAGTTATAAATAGGTATAACTTTTATTATGAATCTTAGGTGCGTAGTAAGAAAAGGTAGATATTTTCAAATCAAGATTGATGTTATAATTTTAAATATGAAATTTTTGTATAATTAACAATATGCCGATGATTTTCTAGAAGCTGAGTCGGCTGAGTCAGACCAAGTTGATTCCGACGAGTCAAATTGCTGAGTTTAGTTGGGCTGGACTGGTGGACATCGACAGGGACACGAGTTGGTAAACATGGACATAGGATGGGCAAATAAGAAGGCAGCTCGCGGATGCGATGTGGCTCAACGGGCTAGACAGGAACACTGGTGCCTGTTACTAAAAAATGCTGATGGCAGCACATTGGGGGTGGCACGGTAAGGCCGCTAGTTGCATTTGGTGTTGGTGGTGACCAACGAAGTGCAGCCATCGGTTGGCCGGAAAGGTACGAAAATGCTGCCGGGGGTAGGTGGAGTTGCCAGTGACGATTTTGTGGCAATGGTCGGCAAGGTTGGTCTCAAAATGTTGGCCGTCGAGTAAGGAAAGTTTTTGGGAGTAAGGATTGAAGGTGTCAGGCTGCTGACTGGTAGGGAAATACTTGGAAAGGGATGGAAATGCTACCAGGAAAGTGGGAGTCGCTGGCCGCAATTGCAGCCATGAAAGTGTCATCTCTGGCAGTGACTACGGCAGTGCCAGAGCTGGTGGAGGGTCTCGGTCAGTAGCCGATCCTGAAGCTCTCTCGATCATACTAGTCCAGTAGTAGGAGGCGGGCGGGAGACTCGCAAGCGGTGAGCTGAAGTGGCAGCAGAACTAGGGGTAGAAAATCCTCCAAAAATGTGGGGAATTTCCCTCAAAATAGGAGTGGCATTGTTAGGGCTGACGTGGACGACTCTGGTCTTACCATGTTGCACGACCAGAACGCCTAACAACTTGTGGGCCTAGTGCGGTCCACTTAGGGTATATACAATAATATATATATATATATATATATATATATATATATATATATATGGTTGGAAATCTCAAATCGACGCCAACAAAAGTCGAAACTACCTCGAAGCATAAAAGTGACTCTATGGTGGTAATGAAGGTAAGAAGGCTAAATAGGCTTTGAATCCTAAATTAAATTGGATGAAGGTCTAATACTCGAATTAAATTGGGCCCACCGAGGCAATCCAATAGTCAAAAATCCCTAAAATTCATGTAAAGGAAATACCATAAAGAAACCCAAATGAATACTAATCATTGCAATGTCCTAGATTTAGCCCTATTACCGTGGGCTACCACAAGTACGGACTCTTACACTTTGTGTATATGCTAACAACTTATGCTTTGTTGTAGCATAACTAAAGCTATCATTTGTATATCGAGCATAATCAACCTCCATGACATGCTCATACGGTCACTTGGGATCCATACTCATGCTTTGAAAGCTGAATCGACTTGATACTGACCTGAACAGGGCAAAACAACGAGACGGAAAAACCCTAACCTAAGATTGGGGTTTTACAGGTGGAGCCTAAAAGTTTGCACTACTATGAATTTAAAGTCAAGCATGATAGGGAAATTAGTGTTGTAGTTTGAAAGAGCCACAAAATTAATTGCTCAAGTTGTTGGGAGCTATGGACCAGCTTTGGACTATTTGGTTATAAATAGGGTGCTTTGTCTATGGACAAAGGTTGGAGCTTCAATGTTATAGTTTGACTGAAGGTTTGAGCTTCTATGGACAAAGGTTGCATTTAAATTGTTTGACTGAATGTTATGTTAAAGATCTTGTTGATCTTTTGAGGAATTGTTGTAATAAGATCATGTCTGATCTTGTGGTGTCTGCTTGCACTAGAGGTAGGTTGTTGTACACTTTGGGTGTGAATTGAGCTTAGGTGCTAAGGGTCGAAGGACAAGCATGTGACTTGTGAAACCGACAAAGAGTTGAGTGCGGTGATGCACAAGTGGCTTGTGAAGAGCTTGAGTCTTGCTTGGTAAATGATAAATGGTTGCATACTTAGGTGTTTGCACATATTTATCCAAAAGCATATTTATATTTATCTGGTTATGTGGATAATATTTATTCAATTATGTGACAATACTCAAGCCACTTACGTGGATGACTTCCTGCATGTTACAAGAGAATTAGTCATACAGTTCCAAAACTGCTGGAGAAAGAATTGCCAGAGGAAGAGATAGACATTGTTCAACAGCCGTTAGAGGAAATCTCTCAGTCAGGAGTTATCCCAATTCTATAAAAGCAGGGTGTTATTGCTGAAGCAGGGGGCTCGGACGCTAAAGGAAAAGAATTTTGCCAGAAGAAAAGCTATAACGACCCGGCCATTTGTCACAACATTGTGGGCCTAGCTGGCCAGGTGTTACTCACAATTAAGCAAATTTGTCTAACATTTTTTTTAACAAAAACATATATAAAGATCCCACAGTCTTAGACTGTTTCCCAGTAGCCACACTTATTTCTCAAATAAATAATAAAAGGAGTCCTCATATTTATTTTGCTCCATGCCCTGGTTGTCAATCACCTACTTTTGTATCTGCACACCTGCGGAGGCAATTCCGTGTTAGTGATTACAACACTAAGTAGTATAATAGATAAAACAAATCAAGTACATTCCACTATTTCCTTATGTTTATTTTAATATGCGGTGGAGCGATTCCGCTATACTCCAAAACAATGCGGAGGAGGTATCCGCTGTGATCCGCACACCCCGGCCGTAGCCCTTTTGTGGGGAGGCTACCACTACCGTCTCCAGTGCCAGTGCCTCGCACACCCTAGCCGTAGCCTTTTTGTAGGGAAGCTATCACTGCACTCAGGTGATTGCTACGCCCCGTTTGTGGGGAAGCTCTCACTACCAATTCTAGTGCCAGTGCCTCACACACCCCAGCCGTAGCCTTTTTATGGGGAGGCTATCACTGCACTGAGGTGAATGCTATGCCCCATTTTTGGGGAAGCTCTCACTACCAATTCTACTGCCAGTGCCTCACACACCCCGGCCGTAGCCTTTTTATGGGGAGTCTATCACTGCACTCAGGTGAATGCTACGCCCCGTTTGTGGGGAAGCTCTCACTGCCAATTCTAGTGCCAGTGCCTCACACACCCAGGCCGTAGCTTTTTCTATGGGGAGGCTATCACTGCACTCTAGTGCAATGGAGGAATCGTTGTGCCTCGCTCACCCCGGCTGTAGCCTTTTTATGGGGCGGCTATCACTACTCCAAAACAATGTCGATGCATTACACAATTTACGCACATAATACGACCCCGTGTCGGACTGAGTCAATTCTTTGACCCCGGTTGCACTCGATGCATGGTGGTCGAATCTGGGCTCAGGCCGACCTAGGCTACCAATAAGGAAAATACGATGTTCTACCTATTATACGTACCTGACTTGTGACTTCGTCTGACTGTGACCCGTGAACCCTAATCTGAATGAGGGCATAAAATTATACATTAGTATAATTTTATTTTGCATGAACCTACATGCAACTTACATGACTAATATACTATCAATTTTAAATGATGTAATTAGTTCATGTTTGTCTTCATTCCTTATTAAATTTTTAGCAATTCTAATGATAATTAATTATTAATTATCCCCATCCAAATCCCCATTATCTAATTGATAATTTAATTATTAACATGTCCATTTACAAAACAACTAAGCAATCGACAAGAACCCCATGCATAAGACGCTGGAGATCTAGCAACTTGGCAGGGCGTCTTCAACAAACCTTGCATGCAAGAATCCTAATGGAAACAAATAAGATGAGGGATGAAATACTCACACAGTAATGGGGAGGTCGCCTGGGACGGAGATGAGGGATGAAATACTCCCTCCTCCTGCATATATATACACTTCAACCATTCCCTCCATTAAATTCTCATACCCCATCATCCATTGGTATTTCCTAGGTTCAACGAGTTCCTTCATTAAATTCTCACACCCCATCATCCATTGGTATTTCCTAGGTTCAACGACCCTTCATTAAATTCTCACACCCCATCATCCATTCATGAATAGGTATTTTCTAGGTGACCTTAAGTCGAACCATGACCGGTTGACTTGATAACCAACCATATTGGTTCATCTATATTTATTTCATAATATTTAGGTTCGAGTCTTGTAATAAAAATCATGGTTTTTACAATCTCCCCAACTTAGAAATATTTCGTCCCCGAAATATTATAACAGCAAGATGATAAGCATGATTAATTATATCTTCGGGATCTCAGGCTGCTCCTGTTGTTGCTTCAGGGGCTGACGACACTCATTTTGCAGGTGTCCCGTCCTTCCGCAATTGTAGCACCTACGGGGCTCACTGCACAACCCTGAATGCATCTTGTTGCAATTTTTACATAGTCGATACGGAATCTCCTGAAACTTCCTTTTGCGGTTCCCATCGACATTCCGTTGATAGTTCTGCTGCTGGTGTTCTGCAGACCTGTTTTTGCTACTACCCTGGTTGGCATTCTTATGTTGCATAGTAGCCTTCCCCTGTTTCTGTGCACGGACTATAGTCGTACACCAACTCATGAGTAGTGGCTGCCTCAATCACTTCGGTTATAGTGCCTCTTGGCGCCGTAGCAACCCTACTCCTCAATTCGGGCTTCAACCCCCAGAAAAATTTGTCTGCTCTGGCTGGGGCAGTTGCCAGACTCCCAGCTGCAAATCTCTCCAATTGCAAGAAATTTTTTGCATACTCTCGGACTGAATCATCCCTCTGAGTTAGAGTGGCAAATTCCAGTGCTTTCTTCTGGACAACAGACTCAGGAAAGTATTGTCCATTGAAAGCTGTTACAAATTCTGCCCAAGGAATGGACGAAATCTCCCGTTGATTGAATGCAGTCTTCTCCATGGATTTCCACCAATAGGATGCTTCCTCCTGAAGCATGCATGTCGCCAACCTCACTTGATGGCGATGAGGCATAGAGAGAGCTCTAAATGCTTTCTCAGTAATGTCCAACCAGCTCTCCACCTTCATTGGATCAGTCCCACCAATGAATACCTCAGCTCCGTTCCTCCAGAATTTCTCTACAGTGTATCGATCACTGTCGTCCCCAACTGGCAGTACCACTTGTCGGACTACCGGTGGCACAGGGTTTGGAAGTTCCTCTCGCTCGCCTGGGTCAGCTATCCCTACCCGCTCTTGGGCGCTCCCCTGGTCCCCATTTGGGACACTACTAGGACCCGCAGCCGAATTTGGAGCTCCATTCCCTGTTACCAATCCCGATAATCGCTGCGCTTTGTTCTGAATCACAGAACTAGTATTATCTGAAGCCTGCTCAAGTCCCTGTATGGCCGTCAAAATTTGGCCTAACACACTCTCCACGTTCGTGTCCGACTGCGCAGCTTGGCTCGACTTCCTTCGAGTGCCTGCCATCTAAAATTTATTCTGTTATGGTTCATTACAAATTTTTTTCAATGATTACTTCGGTTTGTTAGTGAGTCCACTAATTCCCTAATGACATACGCCATTGGAGAAAGATAAATATTGGACTCTTCAACAAGGTACTTGAGTCATAAGATGTGAGCTTTTGGGAAACCAGGCTCTGATACCACCTGTAAAGACCCGGCCATTTGCCACAACATTGTGGGCCTAGCTGGCCAGGTGTTACTCACAATTAAGCAAATTTGTCTAACATTTTTTTTAATAAAAACATATATAAAGATCCCACAGTCTTAGACTGTTTCCCAGTAGCCACACTTATTTCTCAAATAAATAATAAAAGGAGTCCTCATATTTATTTTGCTCCATGCCCTGGTTGTCAATCACCTACTTTTGTATCTGCACACCTGCAGAGGCAATTCCGCTTTAGTAATTACAACACTAAGTAGTATAATAGATAAAACAAATCAAGTACATTCCACTATTTCCTTATGTTTATTTTAATATGCGGTGGAGCGATTCCGCTATACTCCAAAACAATGCGGAGGAGGTATCCGCTGTGATCCGCACACCCTGGCCGTAGCCCTTTTGTAGGGAGGCTACCACTACTTTCTCCAGTGCCAGTGCCTCGCACACCCCAGCCGAAGCCTTTTTGTGGGGAAGCTATCACTGCACTCAGGTGATTGCTACGCCCCTTTTGTGGGGAAGCTCTCACTACCAATTCTAGTGTCAGTGCCTCACACACCCCAGCCGTAGCCTTTTTATGGGGAGGCTATCATTGCAATCAGGTGAATGCTATGCCCCGTTTGTGGGGAAGCTCTTACTACCAATTCTGGTGCCGGTGCCTCACACACCCCGGCCGTAGCTTTTTATGGGGAGGCTATCACTGCACTCTAGTGCGATGGAGGAATCGTTGTGCCTCGCTTACCCCGGTCGTAGCCTTTTTATGGGGTGGCTATCACTACTCCAAAACAATGTCGATGCATTACACAATTTATGCACATAATACGACCCCGTGTCGGACTGAGTCAATTCTTTGACCCCGGTTGCACTCGGTGCATGGTGGTCGAATCTGGGCTCAGGCCGACCTAGGCTACCAACAAGGAAAATACGATGTTCTACCTATTATACGTACCTGACTTGTGACTTTGTCTGACTGTGACCCGTGAACCCTAATCTTAATTAGGGCATAAAATTATACATTAGTATAATTTTATTTTGCATGAACCTACATGCAACTTACATGACTAATATACTATCAATTTTAAATAATGTAATTAGTTCATGTTTGTCTTCATTCCTTATTAAACTTTTAGCAATTCTAATGATAATTAATTATTAATTATCCCCATCCAGAATCCCCATTATCTAATTGATAATTTAATTATTAACATGTCCATTTACAAAACAACTAAGCAATCGACAAGAACCCCATGCATAAGACGCTGGAGATCTAGCAACTTGGCAGGGCATCTTCAACAAACCTTGCATGCAAGAATCCTAATGGAAACAAATAAGATGAGGGATGAAATACTCACACAGTAATGGGGAGGTCGTCTGGGACGGAGATGAGGGATGAAATACTCCCTCCTCCTGCATATATATACACTTCAACCATTCCCTCCATTATATTCTCATACCCCATCATCCATTTGTATTTCCTAGGTTCAGCGAGCCCCTTCATTAAATTCTCACACCCCATCATCCATTGATATTTCCTAGGTTCAATGACCCCTTCATTAAATTCTCACACCCCATCATCCATTGATATTTCCTAGGTTCAATGACCCCTTCATTAAATTCTCACACCCCATCATCCATTAATGAATAGGTATTTTCTAGGTGACCTTAAGTCAAACCATGACCGGTTGACTTGATAACCAACCATATTGGTTCATCTCTATTTATTTCATAATATTTTGGTTCGTGTCTTGTAATAAAAATCATGGTTTGTACAAAAGCCGGGGAGGAGTCCCTCACCGGAGATGCTCCGGTGACCCTCGCCAACACCCAATCGATCACTACCCCTGTCACGGCCATGAATCCTTGCCCAAGATCCAAACTTTCCACTTGCCAGAGCCACCGGTGAAGGAGTCATGTTGCTTTGAAGTGTTGCTGACGTGATGTGCACGAGGGAGCCAAAGAAAGGTTCTGTTGTTCGTCAAAGTTTTGCCACTGGGTCATCGCGACAAAGAAGAAAGGTGGAGCTTTGAAGCAGTATCCTTGGAATTGAGATCCTTGCCGCCTTAAAGGTAGAGTCGCTGCCAAGTGCCGTTGCTGCTACCTACAGATGCGAAGCCAAGGAGTCCTCTTCGAGTCACGTTCCTAACTTGCTGGCTTCCTTGACTACCTCCGTCAAAATAGAATGAAGTGCTGCTGCTGGAGTATATTGAAGCCTTGCCAGTTGATGTTTGCCCTTGCTAGGAAGTTTTGAGCCGCCAAATATCAGAGCCCACCGGAGCCCTGTACCATTCCCTCCGACAACGAAGAACAGGATAGCATCTTTGTTTTGCAGGTTCGGCGTCCAATTTTCCGGTGACTTTTCCGGACAACCTCGACCTTAGTGTATCAGTACAAGACCATCTGCTTGGAGCTCAGAGTGCCCCCGACACAGCACCCCCCAGAATTTCCACCGGAGACTCCTGCCGTCGCCAGAATTCTGCCAGCAAGCTGCCGATTGGAAAAGGCGGAAAACAGAGCAGCGAAGGTCGGATTTCGCTAATTTTTTCCGACCAGTTCCGATCGTTCCCGGCCCCATCGTGAGGTTCAGACGTGAAGATGCAGAGAAGTGATCTACAAACCCAAATTGAGAGCCACCGGAGTTCACCGTCGGAGTTCGCCGCCGAGGTCTCCAAGGAAAAATCGCGAAGCGAGGAAGTTGTTGGCCAGAAAAGCAGAAAACAGAGCAGCGAAGGTCTGATTTCGCTCATTTTTTCTGACCAGCACCAGTCGTTTCCAGCCCCGTCACGAGGTTCAGAGTGAAGGTGGAGAAGTGATCTACAAACCCAAGCCGAGAGCCGCCGGAGTTCGTCGCTGAGGTCGCCGGCAAAAATCGAGAAGTGACCAGCGTAGCACAAAATTGCAGAAAAGTGTCTACTTTCCGGCATCCGACCGACCGACCGGAGCCGCCGCTGACCGTCGGAGCACCGCCAAGATCTTCACCATTCTGTGATCTACAGTTCTGGGCAATCTCCGCCACCTTCAGCTGCCGGAAAAGCCGCCGCCGGAGCCACCAAAACCACCATTGCACCGCCGCTGCAGCCGGGTTGTTGGACCCGTTTACTGCTGACCGCATCCGCTTTTGTCGTGTCCGAGACCAAATCTTTCTTCCCTAGTCCGCGTCCGCGAAGCCAGACCGTGACCAGTTTTTATTTGTACTGAACCAACCCGAATTGGCCTGGTTCAGTCCATTAACACTCCGAAAATAATTTGAAGGCCTTCTCGACCTCGGATCAAGGCGAAACTTGGTATCCCACCATTTTTGGACGCTCCGGATGCAGTGGTGGGATTATTTTAAAGATTTAAAAATAAAAAAGACAAACCATGGCATTGGAGTCAAAGATCTCAGGCGAATTGATTTACAGGCGGCAAAAATTCACTGTTTTGTGTAACTTGTAAAAATCAAAGGAGAAATAGTGGATTGTGAGTACTAATCTCACCGTGGACTGACTTAGGGATTCAAGTTGAACCCTAAGGAACCACGTAAAAAATTTCATGTGTGTCATTTCATGTGTTTGTAATATTTTCTATTTCCATCGCACTATCTCTTTGCGCGGCAAGGGCGCCTCGGTCCCACCGAACCTTCAAACCCGAATCACACACAAGAACCGATTCGAGGGGGCGGACGATCCCGCGCCCGAACATATTTTTGGCGACTCCACTGGGGACCAGCTAGAAGGTAGCAGTGTCGTTTGAAGATTTGTGCGAATAAGGAGGAATGGCACCGGAGACAAGGAATGCGGCACGACAAAGAAGTGGTAATGAGGATAATTCATCCACATCAACTGAAGGTGGGCAACAATTTGAATTAAACATGGAAGCAAGTCAGCACATAGCGGGAAATGTGCGTGAAAGAATACAACAGCTCGAAGCAGTGTTGAATGAAGGAAATGAAGGAGGAATTACTCCAAGAAGAAGCATGTTGACCCGAGATGATCAAAGTCCAAGAAGCAATGAAGAGGTAAACCAACCATTAGAAGCCGAACAAGTGCTTTTGACAGCAACAAATCAGCTAAGTGGAGGACAAGTACTGAATCAAGCAATTGAAGAAAGATTCCGCCAAAGTGAAGAGCGGATGCAATGAATTGAGGATATGATACAACAAGTGCTCGCCCAAATGCAACGGGCTAGTGCTGCAAACGGGAGCTCGTCAAGAAGAGAAGACGACCATCCCACACAATGTCCAACAATGGACCAACCCCTGGAGGCTAGACAGATGTCTTCAACCTCTGAAAATCCAATTGTATCTACCTCACTCCCAGCTACTGGCACAACATTGAGGGATCAAGCTAACATCCCTCACGAAATCAACAATTTGTTTCTCATTTCAAGTACTGAGTCCACCCACCTAACATCTACAACTTCAACTTCGTTGCCCGAACAGATTTGGATGCAACACTATCCCACTATGCAACCGATTCGGACTGAACATAGTTTACTTCCTCACTCAACATGGTTTCCACAACCACCGTATTACCAACCACCATACCCATACCAGTGGTATAACCCTGCATGCTCCCAACAACTATCTTCTATGGTGTTTCCACCATCAATCACCACCACGGTACCCATCCCAATAGTACCATCAGCAATGCCAATAAGTCAAATGTCAGTTCCTATTACAGATTTACCAGCAAGTCAGCCACAAGCCCAATTGCAAACCATGTCAGTAGCACCAATGTCAGACCTTTGTTATGAAGAGTTGAAAGCAGAAATGGATGCACAAGCCGCACTTATCACTGCATTGATTGGAAAGAAAGATAAAGAATCAACTGAAGCAACAAAGCGTCTTCAACCTTTAGCTGATGAAGTCTACACAGAGGTTTTTCCTGAGAAGTACAAGTGCCCAACCTTTACAAAGTTTGATGGAGATGGCAACCCTGAAGATCACATCACAATCTTCGAGATTGAGTGCGGAACAATCTCGACAAATGAAAAGTTAAAATTACAACAATTCCCAGCTTCTCTCAATGGTAATGCACTTAGATGGTTCAACAATCGCCCACCGAGATCAATCAGATCATGGGAGGAACTTATCGAGCAATTCACAGCTCATTTTCAGTCAATCGATATCCCGATAAAGATTGAACATTTAAGGCAATGTCAGAGAAAACCAGGTGAAGAATTTGCTACATATGTAAAAAGATTCAGAAGTCTTTCATCCCAAATGAAAGAGACTCCAGAGATCAAAGAGCTTGTAAAGATTTGTGCAATGAATGCTGGATCAGCAGCTTGGTTCCTGAGTGCTGCACAATGCAACACATTTGAAGAACTCTTTGAAAGGGTGCTGATATATGAGGAACTCAACAGAATTTCAGCTTCAACAAAGAATAAAGGAGCATCAAGCAATGCAGTCACCGAGCTTGGTCACATGAATCATGAGTGGAAAGTGAAGACTAAGAATGGAAGTGAGAATCCAAGATATACACCTCGAGAGTCTCGACAACAGCGTGAATGGAGGAATATTAAAGATTACACCTTCAACACTGGAGATACTGAGAGATGGTTTGACGTGTTGAAGAGCAAAGGAAAGATCACACCATGGACTCCAAAAAATTTGCCAAAGCCAGAAGATGAAAAGAACGAAAATTTTTGTCGATTTCACCAGAGGTTAGGTCATTCTACGGTGAAATGTCGAGACATGATGGAGAAGATCCAAGAGTTACTTGACAAAGGTGATATAAAGTACAAAACTTCAACCGCCAATGTGATGACAGTGAGCCACTCATCTTCACTAATGAAGTCTCAAAAGAGAATGGAAAAGCTAGATGAAGGAAGGAAAAATGAGAAAATGGATGCCCCGATGATTAAGGTCAACGACATGGAAATGCCACCTGTTTCCACTAAAGAAGTGAAGAAAGGGTTCCCTACATCTCCAATGATGCATGAGTTTGAAGTTCAAACTGATCAAAAAATAAGACTTTGCGAAGGAAAGGAGCTCGATAAAGAAAAGATAGAAGATCAGCTTATTGTTCAAACAACTTCGACTCAAGAAGAAGTTAAATTGAAGGATTCAAAGCAATATGGAAAAACAAAACTTCGCCTGATTTGCAGTTACGGTGGAAAGATAGCGATCCAAGGAAGGAAGAGACATTACATTGGAGGAAACACACGACTTATTTTAGTGGATCGTGATTGTTCTTATTCAAGTCTTGTTACTCGAATCAAGAGTACATTTTCTACTAGCAGCCCTTTCATGATCAAGTGTCAGCTACCAGGTGAAAGCTTGAAGTACCCTATCACAATTGCTAGCAATGAAGACTTGACAAATATAATCGAAGAGCAAGAGGAGTTCAACACAAACACAAGATCAACTTCTCGCCTTCATTTCTTTGTATTACCGAAGAAATCAAGATCACCATCCAACTCGACATTGGACAAGAAGTTGAGGGCGTCAATCGAAATTACTACTCCTAAAAGGTTTAAAAGAGAAGCCAACAGCTCAACAAATAGTACGAGGCATCACAAAAGAACAAGGTCTCCTCCATATCATAGAAGGAAAAGAAGACATCATGAGATCTTCTTGCCAGAGAAGCTAGATGCTAAGAAAGAGAAGTCACAGCTGAGAGTAGAAACGAAATTGTCATTCCCCCATTGCTACCCAAATCTAAAAAGTAAAAGGAAAGAAATATGGATTTGGAGACCACGGTTGTCGAGCAAAGAAGTCACTCTCCTAAATCAAAATAATGGGCAGTTATCACACAGTGACTCAGAAGGGGTCATCCTAGCTTGAGAGCAAAATATTATTCTTCGCAAAAAAACGAAAAAAGGAGAAAATGCAAAAAAAAGAAAAAAGAAAAAAGCAAACTATATTTTTTGCCGATTCTTCTTTCCAAGTTTGCGAAAAATCGGCAAGGGGGCTAATGTTTGTACATATTTATCCGAAAAATATTTATATTTATCCGGTTATGTGGATAATATTTATTCAATTATGTGACAATACTCAAGCCACTTACGTGGATGACTTCCTGCATGTTACAAGAGAATTAGTCATACAGTTCCAAAACTGCCGGAGAAAGAATTGCCAGAGGAAGAGGTAGACATTGTTCTACAGCCGTTAGAGGAAATCTCTCACTCAGGAGTTATCCCAATTCTATAAAAGCCGGGTGTTATTACTGAAGCAAGGGGGGCTCGGACGCTAAAGGAAAAGAATTTTGCCAGACAGAAGAAAAGCCGAGGGAGGAGCCCCTCACCGGAGATGCTCCGGTGACCCTCGCCAACACCCAATCGATCACTACCCCTGTCACGGCCATGAATCCTTGCCCAAGATCCAAACTTTCCACTTGCCAGAGCCACCGGTGAAGGAGTCGTGTTGCTTTGAAGTGTTGCCGACGTGCTGTCCGTGAGGGAGCCAAAGAAAGGTTCTGTTGTTCGCCAAAGTTTTGCCACTGGGTCATCGCGACGAAGAAGAAAGGTGGAGCTTTGAAGCAGTATCCCTGGAATCGAGATCCTTGCCGCCTTAAAGGTAGAGTCGCTGCCAAGTGCCGTTGCTGCTACCTACAGACGCGAAGCCAAGGAGTCCTCTTGGAGTCACGTTCCTAACTTGCTGGCTTCCTCGACTACCACCGTGAAAAGAGAATGAAGTGTTGCTGCTGGAGTACATTGAAGCCTTGCCAATTGATGTTTGCCCTTGCTAGGAAGTTCTGAGCCGCAAAATATCAGAGCCCACCGGAGCCCTGTACCATTCCCGCCGACAACGAAGAACAAGATAGCATCTTTGTTTTGCAGGTTCGGCGTCCAATTTTCCGGCGACTTTCCCGGACAACCTCGACCTTATTGTATCAGTACAAGACCATCTGCTTGGAGCTCAGAGTGCCCCCGACACAGCACCCCCAGAATTTCCGCCGGAGACTCCTGCCATCGCCGGAATTCTGCCAGCAAGCTGCCGATTGGAAAAAGCGGAAAACAGAGCAGCGAAGGTCGGATTTGGCTAATTTTTTCCGACCAGTTCCGGTCGTTGCCGGCCCCGTCGTGAGGTTCAAAGTGAAGACGGAGAAGTGATCTACAAACCCAAATCGAGAGCCACCGGAGTTCGCCGCCGAGGTCTCTAAGGAAAAATCGCGAAGCGAGGAAGTTGCTGGCCGGAAAAGCAGAAAACAGAGCAGCGAAGGTCTGATTTCGCTCATTTTTTCCAACCAGCACCGGTCATTCCCAGCCCCGTCACGAGGTTCAGAGTGAAGGTGGAGAAGTGATCTACAAACCCAAGCTATTGCCCTGAACCTTACCGGCTGCTACTGCACTTTGGCCGTATTGGACTAGTCAAAGACCATCGGCGCAGATCTAGGAGTTGCCGAAACACAGCACAACTCAGACTTGCCACCGGAGACTCCTGCTGTCGCCAGAATTCTGCCAAAAAGTTGCTGTTCGGAGAAGACAGAAAACAGAGGGGATTGAAACAGAAAACCGTCACAGAGAGCAGATTTCATGGCGGTTTTCTAATCAACCCCGGTCATTCCTGGCTCCACCGTAATGTCAAACGTGAAGACATTGAGGTGATATACAAAACCAAATCGAGTTTCCCTTGAATCGGAAGCCATCGCCAGAAAAATTCGGGAAGTGACCCATCGATCAAGGGTGGAGACAGCAGAAAGCATTAGCAAAAGGCCGACTTCGTGGTAGTTTTCCAATCAACACTGATCGTTCCCGGCTCCGCCATGGAATCCAATGTGAATCTGACGAAGAAATCATAAGACAAGGGTGGAGTACCACTGGATTCAGTCGCCGCCTTCTCCGGAAAAGACAATGTCGAAGCCTCAAAACCCACCACTCCAATCATGCATAAGCGGGTCTGTCATGCCCAATTATTGGACCGAGCCGCTCATCCAGCCCAATCCGCGACCATACCAGCTAGCCCATGAACTTATTAGACCCGTGAATAGACCCAGATCTGTGATGGAATTTGTGGCCCATCTACGTTCCGAATTTGAATTGACACACCGTTCACCACCAGGAGACAGTGCGCACATAGAGAAAAAGAGAGCCTGAGCATGCCATCCGGCCTGGTCCAACACTTATTTATTTTGAACCAACCTGAAGTGGTCTGGTGTAGTCTATTAGAAATTCGGAAATAATTTGAATGCCTTATAGACCTCGGATTGAGCCGAAACTTGCTACCCCATCATTTTTGGACGCTCCAGATGCAATGGTGCGGTCATTTTAAGGATTTAAAAACCAGAAAAGGATAAATTATGGCATCAGAGTTAAATATCTCAAAGGCAAATTTATTTAAGGGTAGCAAAAATCATTATTTTGTGTAAAGTGTAGAATCAAAGGAGAAATAGTGGATTGTGAGTATCAATCTCACCATGGATTGACTTACGGATTCGAGTTAACCAACCACGTAAAGTTGTCAACATATTATTTGGTGCCTGTGACATTTTCTTATTTCGGTCGCACTATCTCTTTGCGTGGTAAGGGCACCTTGATCCCAATGAACTCTCAAACCCGGATCGAAAAGGCGCGATCCGTAGGGGGTGAACGATCCCGCGCCTGAACAATCTTGTGGTGTCTACTTACACAAGAGGTGGGTTGTTGTACAGTTTGGGTGTGAATTGAGCTTAAGTAGTGTTGTAATTGTAAGTGTCAATTTTCTTCTTATGAAGTCAAGTCAGTTGCCAAGGAGTGAAGGGAAAGCCTGTGACTTGTGAAGCCGACTCGGGCTTGAGTACGGTGATGGACAAGTGGCTTGTGAAGAACTTTGGTCTTGCTTGGTGAAGGACAAGTGGTTGTACACTTAAGTTGTAACACTCATTCAGTTTGGCTATAGTGAGAAATAAAAGCTCAACCCAACCGTAGGACACGTTGGTATAGAAGATAGGACATTCCAATTGAGAACTTTTTAAAAATCCTTGTGTGCACTATTTGTATTTCGTACCTTAGTTGTATTTTTATTAGGTTAACATATTTGTCTAACATCGTATGTATGGTTTGATAAGATCACCAACACATAAGATTGATTACAAGCTTGTTAATAGATCATTTGTAGTTTTGTTAGAGTTATACTTATATCTCTCGGCTAACACTATTTCATGACCGGTTTTAATTAAGATTGGATTGAACTCTTTTAATCTCATTGTACTTTGGCATTAAAGTTTTATTTTCCAACTTAATCTTTCAAGTACTAATATGAAAGTGGAAACAACATTTTCATTTAAAATCAACTTGTTAACCTAACATAGTGGCCCATAGAGGTAATCTAGTAGTCTGAAACCCCTAAGATGCATACAAAGGAGATATCCTGAAAAATTCCAAATAGATACTAAAGCTGCAACAAACTAGATTTAGCCCTAAAACCTTAAGCTAGCACAAGCAAGAACCTAATATATTAAGTATACGCGTATAACTTATGCTCTGTTGTAGTATAGCTGATGTTATCATCTATATATCAGGCAGACCTAGTCCCCACAACAAGCTCATACGGCCATATGGGCCCCATACTCATGGTGTGAAAACTGAACTGACCTAATACTGGCCAAACCAAGTAAGGTAACAAGCGCGTTAAACCTTAATTCAAAACAATGGTTTTATATTAATAAACATGAAGATTATTATGTACATCCCTACTAATAAACTAGATCTTAGATTAGGAGGTATTGGATGTAGGACTAAGTTAAAAGGTTTCACAAGTGGAAGAGTCACCCAAGCCTATAACACCTACTTTGTTATTATTATCTTTTCTCTCCAATATTTTGTGCAACAAATTGAATACGGGTAGGTGTGTCCAAAAACCGCGGACGTCCTCATCCGCATTTGATTTTGCGTCTTTATATAAAATATGGACCATCTGCACTGACCGTGGGTGCATCTGCAAGTGACCCTGTACACATCCGCAACATGTTAAATTCAACATTAAAAATTTTTCTGCTTGTGTTATACCATTTTGTAAACTATGAATATTGTACATATGTTTTACATAAATTGAAGGATTGTCATTTTGAATTATATGATTGAATAAATTATAAATATGTATAACTTTTATTGTGAATCTTAGGTGTGTAGTAAGAAATGGTAGATATTTTCAAATCAAGATTTATGTTATAATTTTAAATATAAAATTTTCGTATAATTAAGAATACGTTGATGATTTTCTATACATGTTGGAAATTTTAAGTATCTAGTGAAGGAGAAAGGGATGTATTTTTGGCTCATCATAAAAAATACCAAAATTATGCAATTTAGATCCATTTAAAATACATCGCTTTCTATTTATTTTTGAGTTCTAATTTTTTTAATTTATGTTAATTTTATAATTCATTTTAGTTTATTTGATATCCATATTTGTGTTTGTGTTGGTCTCGCAAAATTTTTTGGTGATGGCTAGAGATAGTGTCGGCAAAAAATTTTGTAGATAACGACATGAACATTGTCCGTAATAATTTTACGATCATAACAGGAACGATTGCGGACAAAAGGATGGGACCCTAGTGGAGAGGTGTCTAAATAAGTGGAGTCTCACTTTCTTCTATCCATTTCATTTCACGTGACTAGACCGTGAGTGGGTGGGACTCTGTCAAACTTTTTAAAGTTTCACCATACAAAACCTTATAGAGTTATTGATGACACAAGTGAGTGGACCCCACTAAGCACCAAGTAAATCGGTACCCACAAATCCTATTCACCAAATCTTCTCCAGCTGAGCCACGCCTAACTTCTAAAACTATTTAGTAGGGTTGTTAAATCAGCAAGCCATAAGTTGAGTTCGACTTATGTTCGAACCCGGCTCAAATAATTTAAAGTTCGTTCGAATTTGGTTCGAGATCAAACGAGCTTTAAATATGATCAGGCTCGACTCGAATATTTTTATGTTGTTCGAGTTTAAATCAAGCCCGAATGCACTTAAACTAACTTAAATTGTTTAATTTTAACGAACTCGAATCAAGATCGTTCGTGAGCTCAAAACCGGCCCCGATTGTAAAGTGGAAAGTAATTTACTAAAAAAAATAAAGTCAACGTTGATTTAAGCCACAACCTCTAAGCCTTTAACTTGAATACCTACCATATAAGCTATCTCACTACTTTGATATTATATTGTATATAAATAAATATAACTAGTTACAATTAAACTTATTAGTATATATATATAAAGACTATATTATTATATTATTTTATCGAGTCGAGTTTGAGTCGAGCTACGAGTCGAGTTTGAGTCAAGTTCGAGTTATAACCGAGTCGAGTCGAGTCGAACACTGCCTTGCTCAAACTTGGCTCAAAGGATTCTAATCCGAGTCAAGTTCGAGCTCGAGCATTTAAATGTCGAGTTTTAAGTCGGGTCAAACCAAGCCGCATGCCAAATGCTCACGAGCTGGCTCGCTCAATTAGCACTCCTACTCTTTTAAGAGTTTTACCCCTCTAAGCTATTCAATATTATTTATTTCTCACATCAAGGGCTATTCTTTACTTAAATTCTCCTTCTCTAAAATTGACAAATTAAGGGTCTTCTTTCCAAAGTATATTCAGATAGGGGCTATGACCTTGTTTTATTTAATTTTTGTACATCTATGTGTATTTATTTATATTTAATATGTATGTGATAATATAGTAGATGCATATAAAAATATTGATTACAAATGAAAATATTTTATTAACACAATATAAATATATTTTTAAAAGTGATTGACATGTCATCTACTTTTGATAAGGATGATGGTCGTTCAACCCAAGGATGCAGAAATCGGCCGATTCCACTCAGAATCGGCAGATTTAAATCGGATCAGTGGCAATCAGGTCGAAAAAACCACGTGAATTAGTCTCGGCTCGAATCGACCGATTTCACCTGATTCGCGCCGATTCCAAACGATGTCCGGGAGGTAGTGATGGGAGACCGGGGGAGCGGGGCTAGGGGGCAACGACAGCGAGGGACTGGGGGGGGACAAGGTGGCAAGGGCGGCGATAGGGCGGTGGGGCGGGCCAGGGAGCAAGGGGGGGGCGCGATGCGGCGAGGGGGGCCAAAGGGCTGACAGAGCGGCGACGGGGCAGCGGGGTGGTGACGGGGCGGCGGCAGTGATCAGGGGAGGGATGATGGGCAGCGTCCATGAGAGGAAGGAGGGGATGAAATAGCAGTGGTATCCTCATAATTAAAAGTTGACTCGACTCCGACTCAAGTAAAAAATAATAACTAACTTTGAATAATTCAAAAAATTAAAAAATATGGAAAAATATCATAAAATATAATACAAATGATAACATAAAAATGACATCAGAATGACATGTTTTATAACTAATAACCCACCAATTTTGACTAAGTTGAAATTTTGTAAGACCGATTTGGACTGATTCAACTGAACCGATTCCTAACCAATTTAGATTGATTCAATCTGATTCAGTGACTCCCTCGGAAACCGATTCCAATTCCAATTTTTACAACTAAGGGTCAGCCTTAAGTACACATGTTAAATTTTTAAAATTAATAAAAATATAATAGTAAGGATTAGTCAATAGCCTTAGGTTCAGTGAGTACAATTTTGGCGAAAATCGAAAACAGAATAGAACCAAATTATAATTATCAATTTGGTTCGGTTTCAGTTGGGATGAATGAAAATAGGAGGGTATTTTGATATCTCACATGAGTAAACCAAGCCGAGCCAAAATATCTTAATTAACCTAAAATTTTTTAAAAAATTCCAAAATCAATATTTTATCTTAATAATCATGTAATTTTATAAGATTAAATTTCATTTATTGAATTTTATATATAGTTATATATAATTAAAATTACTTATTAAATGGTTATGTTCATTAAAATAATTATATAAATTTAATTAAATAATTAATCAAAAATTATAACGTATAGTACAATTTAGTTATTGGTTATTGAAACGAATTAACTGAAATAATTTGGCTTGGTTTACTCAGTTTAGTTTTAAAGGTTATTTAGTTCGAGTTTGGTGGCAAAATTGAAAGGCTGAGTGAAGTTTGGTTAATTTGGCTAGGTCGATTCAAAACCTAATTGACAGAATGCTCACCCCTAGCCTTAGGGTTACATGCTCTGAGCTTTAAAAAATAACACAAAATATGGCTACACCATGTACCTCTATTAATACACAATAAATATATTGAGTTAATATTTTTAAAATTGAAAAATATCCATTCAAAATAAAAATCATTATATATTTAACAAAACTTAAATAGGATGAACTATCGAATAATTTCAAATAATTTAAATTTTAAATTTTATTTTTTATAACATATAATAGATTGTTTTTATTGGTTTACAAAGAAGTAAATTAGCCTACTTAGGTAGCGCTCTGATTCTAACGTCCTCAAAAACCCACGAAAGTACTTTTACTCGTGCCTCTTGAGCCAACATCTTCATCTAGCCACACTGAAATGTCCTTTTAGCCCAGGAGTACGGTAATAAAACCATGGCTATAACATAGTTGCAAAAATTAGAATCAGACGTTGAATCAGATTAGAATTGAGTCATTGAATCAGACTGATTTATTAAAAATCAGGCAAAAATAGGTTCACTTGAATCGGTCAAAATCAGTTATTGGAGTTATTTTTTATAGCAGTTTGGGTGGGTTATTAATTATAGAATGTGTCGTTTTAGTGTTATAGTGTGTATTATATTTTGTGGGATTTTTTCATATTTTTTTGTTTACCTTAATTTATTAGGAGTTAGTTATTATTTTTTACTTCGGTTGAGTCGTGTCAACTTTTATTCACGACAATGGCCCTAAAATCCCTCTACTTGACTTATCTCCACTAACTCCAATTGCCACCCCGTTACACACTGTCGATGCCTCCTCAGGCCGCCACACTGCCACTGATCGACTCCGCTGCCTCCACTGAAGCATCATCAAGTCATTCTCCTAGCCTTCTCAACCACCGCCTAGTCTCCATGACGAATAGGAGCCACTCAATTACACCAAGCTCCTGCCCTCACTTCGCTATTGGCCAGCCACTCTGCCACCATCGGCCCGCCGTGCCCGCCCCCTTCAACCCCAGGAAGCTTTTCCCCTCTCCGTGTGGTACCGCCGAGGTCGGCTAAGAGCCGATCAGACAAGTCAACCCACCCTATCCCCTGACATCGAATGTTGCCAATGGCAGTCACCTTTTGCAACCCCACTGGCCACATCGCGAACCGTGTCATCGTAGATCACAAGGACACTATTCTTAATAATAAGGACAGTTTTCTTTAGCCGCTTTTCATTTCCCCCAGGCAGGACACTACTCTTTCGGTCGGGAAACAGCTAGCTAAAAAATGTACACCTCTCCCCCACATCAGTGGATTCTATTATTAAAATAGTTTCATACTTTCACGTGCTAGGTTCCAACCCATAGAAGTAACGAGAAACCACCCACGGTTTTCCCAATTCCTGCGTGCAGACTGCCGCGTATGCTGGTCCCTATAAAGTTTACTACTTCTCTCCCCGTTTCATCCCATCAACACAAGACATCTATATCTTCCCCAAACATTTGAGTTGATAACTACAGAGACAAAACCATGAGTGCCAGTCCCAGAGCTTGGATCGCTGCGGCAAGCGTTGGAGTGGTGGAAGCACTCAAGGATCAAGGCTTCGCCAGATGGAATTACTCTTTACGATCCCTGCAAAAAGAAGTTCGGGGCAAGTACTTGGGGTCTTGCAGCCAGTTGAAGAGGTTTTCGTCGTCAATCAACGCATCGTCTGCGTCGGGACTTGGAGTTGACAGATTAAAGCAGCCGGAGGAATCGATCAGGAAAGTAATGTACTTAAGCTGCTGGGGACCCAATTGATGATTGTAATTATTGTTCTCGGCACGTTTGTGCAGAGATTACCCATGCCACATGTGGCTGGAAGTAGGTAGGATGTTTCAGACGTGTATATGAATGATGCAATTACATCAGTTTTATACAAAATCGAATTTTCCCTGCTGTCGAAAATTACATTACTTTGATCTTTTCTTTGAAGAAAAGACTACCTTCTATGAGTTACAATCTTAAGTCGATCAATGTAGCAGATCATTTGTGAAGGGAATTATATAATTCAAATACATACATGCAAGTTGATCTGCTAGGGGCATTATTTAAATTATCATCAAAATGAATATGTGGCAGAATTAAGCATATATGTGAGAGAAGCTTAAATGGAATGAAAGCAAAAGAAAATAAATCATCCTGGTATATGCGATGGTAGATGAACGGTTGATTGGTACCGCTCCATGTTTTGAACAACGAAATTACTGCTCAGTAAATAAAATAAAACACATGCTTTTTACCGGTCAAATTTTGATTTACTGATACGCGGTCACCACTTCTATTGCAATATAATTAGTGTTAAACCTATGACTTTGTACTTACAAAGCTATCTTACTGAAGTTGGGAAGAATGTACCAAGAAAAATAAATTGGAGTTGGGTTAAGAGTTCATTAGTGAATCACACGGGTGGTCAACAGGGTCATTAACATAGTCTAAAACCACAAAACTCCTCTTAATAATGGTTTATTAACCTTTATATAAAATTCATTTGGATGAAGTTAACATCTATATGTGTGAATAAAGGAATAATGAACGGATTTAATCTTATTGTGTTACCTTCATCTCTCACCCTCTATAAATAGAGATTAAGGTTAGAGATTTACACACCTCATAGCCAAAGCTCTCTCTTTACTATGTTTTCGATAAATAGATTATTTGTAATTTTGAAAGATTTATACTTACATCTCTTAGGTAACACATAATGTATAATTTGCTTTATATTTCATAATTAGTTTTAATTAAGATTGGATTAAACTTTTGTAAACTCTTTCTGCTTTGATGTTATAGATCGATTCTCCATCTAAACCTTTCATTTGATATTAGAGTTTCGGATGGCACAATTTGTGTGTCTTTAAATATGGAAAGTAATTAAATACCTGTTTCAGTTAATAAGGTAAATTTTTAAAAGATGATGCATGCAGCTAAAAGGTCTAACAACTTGTACATGACATAAAGAAAATTAGCTAATTGGTTTGGTATTGGTGAGAAATAATATTTTGGACAAGTATCCCAAACCATCATTCTTAGCTCAGCCAACAAAGGTTTATTAATTTTCAACTAGACTTGAATCTCTAAATCAAGTAAACTCTTAACCTTATCCTTTTTTTTCATTTATCTTATGTGTGTAATTTGAGATCGGCATGAAACATTATAAATTAAGTGGGTATCTAAAGTCATACGTTTAATGGAATCTAGTACCATGTCTAAGGATCATGTCATGTGTTATCTAAATAATGGTTATTTTAAAAATGACCATCCATCTTTACTTGTCTTGAATCCAAAAATGATGGAAGTATTATTTTTGTTGATAATGTTAAGGGAAAATAAGTTGAAAAGGTTTTGTTGGCAAGTCTTTATCTATAGAGTATGTTTCTCTTGTGGTAGGTCATAAGGATAATTTATTTAACATAAATCAATTGAGTAATGTAAATAAAAGAGATAGATGTGAATCTTCTATGTGTTGCATTATTGATGATGAGACTAAAAAGTTTTTAGTCTTATGACTCATGATAAAGAAGAAGAGGAAGATGATGATCTTTAAGAAATGTTTGAAAAAATAATCAAGATTCTAATGAGCTACAAAAACTTGAACGAATTTGTTGGGACAATGTTTTTGAACAATGAGAGACAAGAGTACAATGCTGAGACTCTTCAATCGGATATCAAGGAGCTCAAACGCATAGTAGCCAAGCTTCAGCAAAAATGTGAAAGTTAATTTCTACAAATGAAAAGCTTCCAAAATAAGATGATGAAATACACATGCTACTTGGTGAGGAATATTGTCGCAACAAAAGAGTCTTCTTTACAAACCTGAACTTAGGTGAAGAAAGATGTAAAAGTAAAATTAACAATTGTGTAGGAAAGGTAGATGAATAGAGAACTATAAAAAAGAGGCATCCTACTATTTCAGCTTTCACAAAGTAAAAGGCAAAGCCAAAGTTCAAACATTTCACAATCACATTTCAAAACGACCAACTTGCAACTATTGTAGTAAGTATGGACATGTGAAAGCTAGATGCAAAGGAAAGCTATTGGTTGACTATAACATGATGAAATGGGTTCCTAAAGTATATATTTTTTCTAGCACATACATATCATATGGGCAAATTTATTACCATGATTTTAGGTGATAAATAAATTGGGAATTGAGATGATTAACCGATGTTTTTTTGATTGATTTTTTTTTAAAAAAACTGTTTTGGGTTATTACTTTGATTTAACCACATCTTATAAGTTTG
>JAURVB010001071.1:0-72334 GCA_033002965.1 Piper betle
CACGAGTGTGGACCGGATTTGGGGTGTTACACACACGATGGGGTGAGAACTTGAAAATTTATATATTTTTGTGGATTATATTTTCTCGTGTGTATTTCATTGCCATTACACGAGCCTAATTATCTTATGACACTGATTGTCCACATAAAATAATTTTTTAAAATATATATGCCACACATTATTACACCTTAGGGCCTGATTGGTTGGCATAAAAGTAATGTAAATCACGTGAAAATTTTAAAATAATCAACCTTACTAAAATTAATTACATTTACTATATTTTATATAAAATGTAACATTAGGTTAAATATTTTGTATATAAATTAAGTATGATTACATCTAGGTAAGAGTGCAAAACAATCATGATTATATTACATAGCTCACCCATAAGCTCGCCAACAAGAAAAAAACTATGCCTTTTATTATCTCAATAGATAAGAGCAGAGAAGAAAAAAAATTCACATGGTAGACCACATGGGTGGGCCATTTAAAAGTAATCATAATTAATTTTAACAGAAAATATAATATAAAAATTTTAATTGTTCTCAAAAATATATTACATAAATACTAATTTTAATAAGTTGACCATTTATAATATTTATGTCATTTACAATTCTTTCATGCTATCCCAATCAAGCCTTAAATTTAGTAGATAGCTTAGAACTTAATTATAAAATCGAAGTCCATCAAGCTAGTTTAAACTTAGGTTGAACCATCCACATTTAACCCGCATAATATATATTTATGCTTATGATAGTGTTAAATGGTTAATGAATCATAACTAATTAATTAGAGCATAGACACAAAGAATGTGCAAGTCTTATTCGCCCTTGTTTCCTAAGCCTAACACATATGTAATAAATCATGTTATATCGACGTTCATCACCCATGTTATGAAATAATGGTAGGTATTAGTTATGATCCAAAATATTTGATGAAGTAGTTATACAAGCATGTGGGTGGGGAAAGTAGGTAGAGATCCTTGGTATAGAATTTTTCTAATGTCATCTAGCTTTTTTATTATTCATTCCAATAATATGGTTATTATTCATAGTCAAGCCCGCGTTGAAAAGAGGACCATCCTAATTATGAAATTTACCAATCAAAATACAATAAAAATATTTTCTGGAGAGAGTCATGGGTTCGAATCTTACTAATTTCAATTTTTTTAAAAAAAATAATAAAAATAACTTTGAAGGTATAAGGTCACAATAACCTCAAACCCGAATAACTTTAATTTCTAACCTCCTATTAAAAAATATAATAAAAATTTAAATAATTATAATTTATTTTTTTATTCAAAGAAGACATATCTTTAAACTCAATCCTAATCTATATCTAAAAAATTAAATTATTATATTATCACATTATTAAATGAGAATTTAGGTATAAAATTAAAATTTATTCAGCATAAGTCGTGCATGAGCATGGCGCAGTATCTTACCTAATTTTTATATTTGAACCTCTTTGCCCCTTGTATTTAGCCGTTAATCTCACAGCCATTCTAGGTTAACCAATATTGACATCATAAGTCTCACTCCATTTTTTTCTTGTTTCTTCTTTTTTAATAACAAATTGCGCGAGGGCAACGTATGATTGCTTGATTTATCTCTTCATATAAGGATTCCGGTTATCCAAGTTGACGGCCCAGATCCTACCTTGATACTCGTAATAATCTTGACCTAATTTCTTGGCCATGGTACAGAATAATGGAACCAAGTGGGAAGTACCATCCAGTGGACAAAGCAACATCTACTATGTACAAAGTTTTTTCTTTTCCCCCTAGCAAGTTTGTACCAAGTTGAGTTGCATAATTTCATTGTGCGTCTTTTTTATTACATCGTGCATCTGATCATCTTTTCCTTCTTCTTCTTTTTATTATTATTATTATTATTAATTTTTTGGTGTGAGCGTCCATATGATCATGCAGTAAACTTATTAGCACGTAATACCCAATTTCAAATCATGAAACTTTGAACAACACCACGTAGAGAAATGCACCTTTCAATCTGTGGTATTGTCACGATCATTTTCGTTCAAAGTTCACAAAGTTATATTTAAAAAATAATTTATATTATAATATATATATATATATAAGGCAGCATTATTATGCACTGCCCTATTTTTGCAGCACATATGCGTTGCCCCATATGGACCGTTGGATCTGATCCAACGGTCCACAATAGCCCCCCATACCACCCACCCCCCCCTTCCCACTCTTCGGCCACCCCTGCCCTAGCCCCTGGCCCCCCCACATCGGCTGCCCCCGGCCATGGTTGCAAAAATCGGAATCGGAATCGGTTTTCGATGGAGTCAAAATCGGTCCAGTTGAATCGGTCATATATAATAATTTGACAACTCATAACATAAATATATAAAAATTAGATATTGATATCATTTTGATATTATCGTGTGTATTATATTTTATGATATTTTTTCATATTTTTTTTGAATTATTTAGAGTTATTTATTATTTTTAACTCGAGTCGGACACGAGTCAAGTTTTAATTACGAGAATGCCACCACAGGTATTTCTTTCCCCTTCGCCAGTTCTCTCTTGCATCCGCCCTCCTTCCCCGTCGCCGCCGCTGCACCTCCCCCTCCCCCGGACCCACCCCGCCCAGCCCCGCAGACCCCGACCCGCCCTATGCTCGTCGTGCCCTGCCTCCCCCAGCAATCCCCGCCCTGTCCCTCCCCACCACCACCGCCCCACCCCGTCGACCGAGCCTCGCCCCCCTTGCGCCCCCAGCCCCGCCCCTCCAGATCCTCCCACCTTCCCCCCACCCAGCCCCCCAGTCGCCCAGTCACCACCATCGATGATCGCTGTCACTGCCCCTACCCCCCACCCATCCCCATCCCGCCCCACCGTCGCCGCTCGCTGTCTATCGCCACCGTCCAGAATCGGCCGATTTCAAAATCAGCTTTAATCGGCCGATTCACGGACCGATTCGTGTGAAACCAATTCAAATGGTTTTTTGAATCGGTTTCTCACCGATCCGAATGGAATCGGCCGATTCCGATTCAGAATCGGGGATTTTTCACAATACAGCCCCCATCCCGCCGGCCGCCCCTGCCCTTGCCCCGCACGCCAACCTTGCCCCTGCACCATCGGCCTCCCCCGCCCCCGCCCCGCTGCCGCTCCTGCCCGCCTCCCCTGCCTGCCCTAGCCGCCGCCCGTTGCCACCCCCCCTCCGCCCCCGCCGGCAGCCGAGGTCCCATTTCGTCGCCCTTGCCCCCACTGCGTCAACACCCCTGCCAGCTGCTGCCCCCACCACCCTGGCCGCACCGCAGCCTCCCCCTTGCCTCGCACAGTGTTGCGGCTCCCCCACCGCCACACGGCCGCGTCAGGGTGTCTAACCGCTGGCCCACCCCCTCCCCTGCCCCCAATGAGGTCGCCGGTGGTGGGGTTGCGCAACGGGATGAGAGAGGAAACAGGGGAGAAATAGAGGAGAAAATGGGGGATGGCAATTTCATAATAAAAATTTAACTAGATCTTGATTCGAATTAATAGTACAAAATAAATTTTTTAAAAAAATAAAATAATGTTATAATAAAAACTTAACTCATTCTCTACTCGAGTAAATAATGTGAAATAATTTTTTTAAAAAAATTTCTTAATAAAAACATGACACGATCTCAACTCGAGTCAACAGTATGAAATATTTTTTTAAAAAAAATAAAATAATTTTGTAATAAAATTTTAATTCAATCTCCGATTCAAGTCAATAGTATGAAATAATTTTTTTAAAAAAATAAAGTAATTTTGTAATAAAAACTTTACTCAATCTCGACTCAAGTCAATATTATGAAATAAATTTTTTTAAAAAAATAAAGCAATTTATTAATAAAAAATTGACTCGATATAATATTAAGAAATTTTTTTTATAAAAAAATTATTTCATACTATTGACTAGAGTCAAGATCGAATCAATTTTTTATTAAAAAATTATTTTATTTTTTTTAAAAAAATTACTTCATACTATTTGCTCGAGTCAAGATCGAGTCAAATTTTTATTACAAAATTATTTTATTTTTTTAAAAAAATTATTTCATACTATTGACTCAAGTTTAGATCGAGTCAAGTTTTATTATAAAATTATTTTATTTTTTAAAAAAATTTTATTTCATACTATTGACTGAGTCAAGATCGAATCAAGTTTTTATTACGAAATTACCATCCCCCATTTTCTCCTCTGTTTCTCCCTTGTTTCTTCCCTCATCCTGCCGCATGACCCCACCGCCGACAACCTCCCCACGGGCAGGGGAGGGGGGAGGGGGGGGGGGGTTGGGGCAGCAAGTAGAGGCCTGGATGCCTGTAGTGCTGGACGATGCCAGGAGGGGGAGACCGCAGTGCAGCCAAGGTGGTGGGGTTAGCGGCTGGCAAGGGCGACAGAGGGAGACCGTGGCTGTCGGCGGGGGCGGGGGAGGCGGGCAGGGAGGGGGCTAGAGCAATGGTAGGGCGAGGTAGGGGACGCCGACGGGGCAGGGGCAGGGGCAGCATGCGAGGCGGAGGGTAGGGGGCAGTCGGCGGGCAGGGACCGGGGGTGACTGGCGAGGGGCCAGGGCAAGGGCAACCGAATAGTGGGAAGGGGGGTGTGGCATAGGGAGCTATTGTGGACTATTGGATCAGATCCAATGATCAATATGGAGCAACGTATATGTACTACTAAAATAGGGCAACGCATAATAGTGTTGCCCTATATATATATATATATATATATAGAAAAATTCTATGGTGCGCTGCCCAAAAGGGCAGCGCACAATGCAGGAGCCAAATCTAGGCCGCTGGATTGAAATCCAGCAGCCTATATTTCATAGACCGCCCGCCAGCCCACACACCCGCTCGACCACCCTCACCCACCCCCCCCCCCGCTCCCCACCTCGGCGCCCCATCCTATCGCAGCGGGGCCGAGGGGCCAAATGAAAAAAAAAAAAATCACTAACTCTAATATCTTATGAGTTCCGCTGTGTCACACTAACTCTAATATCTTATGAGTTCCGCTGTGTCAACCCAACAAGCGTGCAAAAGCCGTTGGGCGTTAGCGCCTGCGGAGGAAAAAAACTTTCACGTTTTATGGTCTGAATTCAGCTGATCTCAAATCATCCATTTCTGAGATTACAGTATTTAGGCCGTTCTTGTAATCAGACAACCTAAAACGTAGGGCTGCACACAAAAAACTTTTCGACCCAAATAACCAATCTCTCTTTATATATATATATATATATATAAAGAAGAAAGGAACCAAGTTCTGGTATGTTGATTAGAAGCATACCACCATGTCCCCTTCTCCCTTTCAGCTCATGGTGTTTAGCGCTTAAATACATAATAAGAAAACATGGTGATCAACCAACAAACCAAAAAAGAAATGGTTTTGTAGTATGGTAAGCTAAGAGGAAGAAATGATTAAAGAGAAGGAAGAGGGAGATGCATGCCCAACAAAGTCTGACGACAGCCAACTTTTGCAAACGCTCTGACTGATGAATGTGTATGTAATACTCATTCCATGGCCCCCTCTTTCGCCGGCGTCGCCGCCGTCGTACCGCAGCCTACTCCGTGACCACCGGCCAGAAAAAGTTGGTCGGCCCTAATTTCTGAAGACATGTTTGGTGGTGCATGCGTAAGAACTATGAACTATATGAAGCTTTAGGCCATGCCATATATGCGTAAGAACTACGAACTATATGAAGCTTTACGCCATGCCATATATGCTTAGCACCTTTCACCCTTATAGAAAGAAAGTGATATGGGTAGCAGACCAGCTCATGTCGTTGGCCATAAAAATGTCAAGCATGATCCATAAATGTTATACCTTATTCTTTCGTCATCTTTTTCTCTGTATGCGTTAATGGTATTGCCCGATTCATCTTTTAAGAAACATCTCTCCGTTTTTGTCTCCTCCCACAAATTTAATTTTTGGGTGACCAGCTTAGCATTTGAAATGATTAATTCTTCATTTTATTTTACCCTCGAGAATCTGCTCACCATCTCATTTATATATGTTGTTATTGGATACATAGTACACGCAAATACTCTAAACCCATTTACAAACCAGGAGTCGATCCAATTTTAATTTTATCTGCTGATAGAAGGCCAAATCCTGATCGAACACAATACCTTTATAAAATTACATCACCAAGAAGGAATCATGATTCGCCAATGGCCATGTTGTTGTTGCAATAAGCTTACCTCAAAACTTGTTACAAACACAAATCCATCCTATTTCATGAGCTTGTTCCTATAAAGTATGATATGGCAAAGCAACAAGAAGCAAAAGCTATACCCCAAGAGCCAAAAAAACTAACCTCTTCAAGCACGCGCATAGTACTTGAATCAACTTTTTTCTCCACAACTTTTGAAGCAGTCTCCCCAACATAGACCCCATGCTCACCTCGCCATGGAGATGACGTCTTCTCTGATCAGACCTTGCCTATTCCCCTCTTCCCATATTCTTTATTCCTCTTCCACCTTAGCTTTTTTCTACAACTAATCAACGCCCGTGACGCACCCATCAGACCTCAACTCCACCTTTTGCAGGGCAGGGCCGACAACAAGTACGCACACAGCCGACTTCCTCCCCAACACCACCACCTGAAAAGCTTGCACCTTGTCTCCCCCATCAACCTCTTTGCTCCATTTCTAATTTTACGACCAACTCTTTTGCCCCTTTTGTTCTATTTGTTTATTGGTTTTGAAGTCTTTGAACATATGCCACTACAACGCAAAAAACAAAGAGAGAGAGAAAGACATTCCCATATGATGCACATCAAGGTGCACCAACACATTGATGTGTCTATGGCGACAAAGCCACTGCACCACCCCCTGCTTTTTCGACTCTGCATGCTCTGACGTTTGACGACGATCCAATACTCCTATAAATCCACCTCCATGGCCGTTGATCCTCCCCATCCACCTCACTCTCCGCTTCTGTTGTTCTTGCTTACCGCTCTCTGGTGCATACTTGTCTGATATACTATATTACTATATACCATACGAGCAATGCATTACCAGGCGCAGGCGTGGTACATGCCGGCGGCGAGGGTGACCTCTGGAGACCCGCTGGCGAGGATAGAGCGGCTGGCAGGGAGAGTGCTGTGGTGATATTTAGCATGAGCTCTTGCTGCATGTGTCATGCAATCAAGAGGCTGTTTTGTGGTATGGGAGTGCACCCCACTGTGTACGAGCTTGATGAAGACCCGGCCGGGAAGGAGGTGGAGAAGGCGCTCATGCACCTGCTCGGCACCCCGACGCCGCTCCCTGTCGTCTTCGTTGGTGGGAAGCTCGTCGGCGCCATGGACAGGGTCATGGCTACTCATATCAGTGGCAACCTTGTTCCCCTGCTCAAAGAGGCAGGTGCTCTCTGGCTATGATACACCATGCTCCATTTTTTTTTTGCATACCAGAAGGTTCTAGCTGGCTAGTATGGGTTTATGGTTTCTTGTTCTTTCTCTTTTGTAATCTCTACAAATTGTTTCTTAGTCTTTGGCTTTGTCAGAGGGTGGTTTTTGAGGGATGACGAAAGGGCTCTTGTGAGTGGTTTGTGACTTGTGTTTGTATAGAAAGAACAGGAAAAACAATGAAAGGCAATGAATGAGAACCGGTTGTTTTGTGGGTTTTCTTCCCAACACAGTTTTTGTCGATCTTCACCTTGCTGATTACTTGTGTTGTCCTCTGATTGTAATGCATCGTTTTGTTTCATTACCAACTTAGCATGAATGCATTTAGTATCAACAACAAATGCTATACATCTAATCAGATGTTATCGAGTATCAACAATGTAAATCTAAAATCTTGTGCTCGTTCGGTTCTCTGCTGTAACAAGCAATAGCACCTATTCTGCTTTCATTTGCGTTGGCTTTTTTTAATAAAAACGCACCCATTCTGCTTTCAAATTTAGTGGTAATTTATTTACAAAGAATGTCACTAGCCTTATTCTTCCGAACAAGCTCGACGTTCTAGAGATGATAAATGCTGCTGTCCCCGTACGAATAAACTTATTTTATCATGATTTGTTCTTGAACGTCAATTACCACCATTGATAGATGTCCCAAAGGTTGAGTAAATGAGATGATAATTAATTTGGCTTTGTTCTTTGTGTTGAACTTGGAACAAGCTATAAATGAAAAGTAAAGAGCCACATAAAATAAAGCTGCAAAACCATCGAAGAGGGAGAGAGGGAAATAGCGGGGGATGCAAATAAATGCTTTTATCTGAGAAACCTATTGACAGGACTTGGGGCTAAAACAAAGAACACGGTGGTCTTAGAAGTTGAAGCTGGGAAAACACGGAAAGGGGAGGCAAAAGTATAGCGTCATAGTATTAATGGCCATTGAAGTAGATGAGCTAGAGAACTAAGAAGAATATTGCAAAGCTTTTATATATTAACTCTTTTGTCCTATGGTTCAAGTATATGGCATCCCTGGGCCATGCCAATTACCAACTATATTCAACTAGGCACTCGGTAGTCACTTGTGTCATCAGACAATGAAACGTTCGTGTCTAGCCTCGCCTTGTGCATATTCCTGGTTTTGGATGCGAAATTGGGCAGGAAGGATATTCGATTAATGCCTGCTGTTAAGAGGTAAGTGCAATAAATCTAGCTAGGCATGTTCGTGTTTATTATGTTTTCTGATTCTTATTTCTCATTGTTAAAAATGTATTATTATCAATCATTCACTAACTCGTTAAATATTCCCGCGCAGTGACGAGAAGAGTTGTTTTTGATCAAGGACGTTGTGTGCAGCCCTTTGTATCTGACAAAATATTTTGTATACAAAGGATCAATGGATATACAGTGGGGGAACTCCTAATGAGTACAACATTTGAAGGTCGTGCGGCTAGTAATATATTTCCCAGTCATCCTTATAATCTCCCACCATTGGCTAGTCGGAAGCATCTAAAATATATAAATTTTCTTTTTCATCTTTTTTCCTTCCTGATCCAGATTAAAGAAGACTATCTTCTCTTTAGAGATCAAAGGCCTCATTCTTGAGTTCGATTTTATTGGTCTGCTTACCACAAATTTTTTTCTGATCGGAAGGCCAACTCGACCCACGTTTCCATCCTTTCTATTAACTAGTTAACGAGAATTATAAAAATATCTTTTATTTTAACGAGTGGAAAGCAAGTAAAATCTTTTCCTAGTCAACAGACCAGCAAATATGAACCTACCCCTCAGTCTTCCCAAATAACTCAACCAAAGTGCTTGCATCCACATCCACATCGTATTCATTTTCTAGAAAAGGTAAACTCCTTGATCTTTCTACATCATACCAGTTCAGACATTATCCGACTTTTATTTCTTAAGGATTGATCACAGTCTTTAAGAAATATACAGACATGAAATTTCAACATTTGTTGAATTTGTTTATGATATAAGGAATCCAATATACTTCTCTCATTGTATTATACATGGGTCATTCGCGTGCAAGTGAACACATGAACCAAATTTTATCTCCCCTGCATTTCCTTACAAATGTCATTGCCTGATCAATAAAGAAATAATACAAAAATTAGATAATTTATTGATATTGGTCGATTAAACAAGGGGAAAATTTTGGAGAGAAAGGCCTCAACTCTGTACAAGAGTTCAAGATCAAGGCCAAGCAGATGGAGGCTTTGCACATGAGATTTTGAACTTTGATCATACAGGTTTGAAGTTGAATGGATGGTAAGCACGTGGGTGGCATTGATCATGACGACCACACATTATACATGGTCGTGCGACCACTAAATTTACACTCACTACCAATGGCGAATAAAAGAAGATACAAGAGATGCCCTAACCATTCCACGCCAAGGGTAGTACCACATGATAGGTAATAAGATAAATGTTCTCTAATCTGCTCATTCCATCTGTTAGAATTAGTTGTCATTCGCGCTAGGTTCTAAAAAATCATATAATCAAGGAAAACTAATTTATTTTGATAGCTTCAAGTTTGAGATAAGCCAATAGCAACAGATGCAAGTCAAAGTATGCTCGTCATAACTTTACAAAATCATCTAAAACCAATGCAACACGATAAATATAACAAAAGCTACTCCTTGTTTCTTTATACTACTAATCATTATCACTATGTTTGTGTGTCAGCCTTGGGAATCACACCGCTATTTCCGCCTTATGCTGGGCCGAATATGCTTAATGAACTACACATGAAACTGTGGACAAAATCCGATAAATGGACTTGATAATTGGTAATTGTGGGCTCCATTGAAATGGTGGTGCCTCCCATGACACGCATACAAATATAATATCAATGCTCGATTAATGTAAGTTATTCCTTCTAGGATCACCATCAATTCAAAACAAACAAGAGGCCCAACTCAAAAGTTCAAAACAATCAAATCTCGAGCCAAACAAAAATTAGCACTGCTTGTTTGATAAAAACCATAGTTGCAAAAATTAGAATCAAAATCTTTTCGAAAAAGTCTTCGATTTAAATCGATCATGAATCGGTTCAATTAAATTGGTCTAAATCAATTATATATAATAATTTAATAATTAATAATATAAATATATAAAAATTAGTTATTAATATAATTTTTATATTGTTATGTTTATTAAAATATTTTTTCATACTTTTTAAATTATTTTAAATTATTTAAAATTAATTATTATGTTTTATTAAAGTTAAAGTCGTATCAATTTTTAATTGCGAGAATGCCACCACTATATTTCTTTCCCCGTTCACTCCCCTGACGCGCCTCGCTCCTTCACCCCCCGCCGGCCCAACCTCGTCCCCCTCACCCCCTTTCCCCATCGGCCCAGACCATCCCCAGCACACCTCGCCACCACGGCCACCGGTTGCCATTTCACCGCCGCCCAGCCCGGCCTCCCTCGCCGGCCCAGCCCCATCCCCCTTACACCCCTTGCCCCGCTTTACCACCCCTTCCCCTATCGGCCCCGATTGTCCCCTGCGCACCTCTCTACCGCCTCTAGTTGCCGTTCCGCCACCACACCACCCCGCCTCCCCACCGCCCCACCCATCCCCCCTACCCCACCCCACCAACCCCTTCCCCATCGTATGTCCTCCCCCTACCATGTCCCCCATCGCTCCGCCACTCAATTCGATCAGAATCGGCTCGACTCGATCAAAATCAACTCAACTCAGTCGAAATCAACTCGAGTCAATTGAAATTGGCTCGACTCATTCAAATCGGCAATTTACCCACTTTTTAGATTGGAAACTTTCCAATCTAATTTAAATCGGCCAAGTATGAATAACATCGATTGATTTTGCTAACACCGATAAAAACCCACTAAATGCATTATCATCGAGCAATACTAACCATTGAACTTACTTCTCCGGTCTTCCTAGGCCCACTATCCTCTCTTGGCATAGTAAAATAAAGCTTCATCGGGTGGAGGATATAATCACAAACGCAAGTTTGAGAAACAGAGCCAGGGTGCACTTGACTGATAGGCGTAATCCACCTAAGTTAATATCCTCCAATTTAAGTAATTTATACCAATCAAACAATTTAAGTAATTTATACCAATCAAACAAATATTACAACAAATATGCTATAACATTTGATAGCATAAATCCCTGGCCGAGAAACATATATCTCATTAGTGCCCTTTAGTACTTCACCCGTTCAAAATCCTTAACGCAATGTACCTTAACCAGGAATTCCTAGAAAACATACCGATGCCCTCTTTCTCTATCTGGCCAGCACTTGACCTTTCGATGGTAATGAAAGATCACTGGTTTGAACGCGGGGTGGAAAGCGTTCGAAGCTCGACCTATTACATCCACCATGAACAATCTAAAATAACTGCAAACGCAGGGTGGAATACGTCTTGCCTCCACCCTCAAGTCCCCCACTGAAACCTCCAACATCCAAGCTATACCTTGTTTAACACGTATTTTAAATTGACCTAAGTCTAAACCTTAAACCTTAAACTTTAGGGGGGGGCGTGGAGGGTGGAAATGCAAAATAACAAAATAACATTGCTTGTATATTGTTGAAAATAAAACTGGTTACGCAAAGGAAAACGAAAACCACATCCTCAAACGTAATATAAAAAACAAAAAGAACTCATTTAACAAACCAAAAGTGATTCTAATCAGAAACAACATACGCAACCAGACATAGATTCAAGATTATATAGATAAATCAATATGAAACAAATGAAGTGACAGCAAGTTAGCATTAATAGAATTAACACAAGATTGCATAACATGGTACACACGAGACAGCAGGACTATGTAATTGTCTGGTACAGGCAAGCAACTCAAGTAAACAGATATCGTTGTTGATAATTTCTCAGAAAAGCTATATAACGATAACCACCCCCCCCCACAAAAAAACGCAAGGGTATTGCTTCCAATCCACTGACAAAATAACTAGAAGGGTCTTCCAGGAGTACAAATATATACACACAACCCAGCCACTTTTAGCATAGTCAAAATTAGAACAAGTAGTAAACGATACAACAATAATGGTCAAACTAGTAAAATTTTGATAGCAAATAAGAATGTCAATGATAACCAAACCACGATCATTTCAATAAACTAATGCAATAACTACATGTCTAAAAGTGGGATATAAAATGCGACAATGATAGGGTTGCTAAATACCATAGCATAGAACATGTTGTATTCAATATTCAATAAGCCATAATCAGGTAACTAGGGCACGAATTCTCGAGTACGCAATCTGAAAACAAGTATTCCAATTACCATAACATAAAACATGTCCATCTCACAATAACGCAACAAATAGCATAGTAAGGGCACAATTATTAAATATGCAATCAGATCAACACAAAAGTGAAAATCACAAGATTGGAAGTTCAATGACAAAGCTAGAATTTTTATGGAAGTCTTTAAACCAACATTTCGCAGCATACAAGCAAAGTTAACTGAAACAGACATCCAAAACATGAAACGATCCAAAGCCAACAACACCAAAATTACTCCCCAGCCATCCTCAATCGCCGCCCTTGTTGTAAACAAAAGTAAGGCCACATTTACCGCAGTAATGGCGATCGAAGTGGTTGGCCATGAAGATCCCCGCCCCGCAGTCATTGTTGGGGCACTCCTTCCTCAAGCGCTGGACCTTGCCGGATTCATCGACCTTGTAGAACTGCAGGACGGCAAGCTTGACCTTCTTCTTCTTGTGCTTGATCTTCTTGGGCTTGGTGTAGGTCTTCTTCTTGCGCTTCTTGGCGCCGCCTCGGAGGCGGAGGACGAGGTGGAGGGTGGACTCCTTCTGGATGTTGTAGTCGGCGAGGGTGCGGCCGTCCTCAAGCTGCTTGCCGGCGAAGATGAGGCGCTGCTGGTCCGGCGGGATGCCCTCCTTGTCCTGGACCTTGGCCTTGACGTTGTCGATGGTGTCCGACGACTCCACCTCGAGTGTGATCGTCTTTCCCGTGAGGGTCTTCACGAAGATCTGCATCTTGATCGCCGCCGGCCGTCGCCTGAGCGCCTCGCCGGAGATCGCCGCCGCACCTAGGGTGAGGAGTAGGAGGAGGGGTGCGCGGGCTAGGGTTTGAGAAGGCGGCGGGGTGTGTGTATATAGTTGGCGATAGTGGGCCTCTTCTTTGTGGGCTTAGGATTTGAGGATGTGTGGGGGCGTGGTATTGATGGTATGTGGGCTTTAGAAGAATGAAGCGGGGCCCACGTGGAAGCGCTTCTTTCATTTCTTAATTTATTTTTTAATTATGCGAAGAGTGAAACATTTTAGTTGGAATAATGTTAAAAAGCTAAATACAAAAACTGGTTGGAGCTGAGTTTGATTAAAATTAAAATAGCGTTTATTTTTTTTATTTTGCTCTTTATCAGACCTGACATGATGCCATGCGCTAGCTTTTTAATAAACGATTAATATTACAGTGATACTTGTAACTTCTAATAAATGATTAATATTAAAGTGATACTTGTAACTTCTAATAAATGATTGACTGGTAATTAATGATAAATTATAAAATTTCCATGAGCCGCAACCACCACCAAGCAAGCGTGAAAAGGGAATGGCATCAGGACACGAAAAAACGCAAATAAATAAAAGAGAAGGGAGGCCAATTCCCCAAAATGGCGTCCCGATCCCTTGCCTGCTAGGGTTTCGCAGCCTCTGATCTTCCTGGCCCCCGATCTCCACCCCAGTCTCCGCTACGATCCGATCACACAACCTTCGTCTCCGTCACCCCCGACTTACTCCCCTCGCCGGCGATCGCTCTGCAGCGGCGGCACCTCACGCTCCGCACTTTCCCCTTTGAGGTAAGCCCGACCGAATCGCAGACTGTTCGTGAACTGCTAATTCGGAATTGGGTGGTTGTTGTTGTTGTTGTTGTTGATTTTGTTGGGTTGGTGGGGATTGTGTTCAGCTGGGTGGATCGGTGATGTTTTGTGGGTTGTTTATTTTTTTGCAGGTAGGGGCTTTGCGGAGGTGTATCTGGTGGAGAGTGCGAGGGCCAGATGCCAGAGGAAGATCTGGTAGAGCTCAAATTCCGTCTCTACGATGGAACGGATATTGGGCCGATTCAGTACTCGTCTGCCTCGACTGTTGCGATGATGAAAGAGAGGATCATATCTGACTGGCCCCGAGGTTTGAGTTCTCTCACTTTTGTTTTTTATTTTTTTCTTTGAAGTCGGAAGTGTGCGATGAGTAGTGGATTAGTCGCCCAAAGGAGCTCCCTTGGTTTAAAAGGCTGTCCGAATTTGAGTATGGACTCGAATATGGATTTGTAAGCTAGCAGTTATAGCCAAGATGAGATGAGACAAGTTCGTCAAAATCGCTGCTTATGTTTGCCTATAAGTTCTTATCAGTTATTTTTGGATCCCTGTAAAGGGATGAAATTGTCGTTTTATCTTTACATTCATATGCTGATTTTGATAGTATTTCCTATTGAATCTACCTTGAGTAATTATTGGGCAAGCTTGGTGCTTTTTATTTTTTGATGTTGCAAAGAAATCGGATGGATGTGAGTATACCATCTTTACTTGTTTAATTGAGTATTGTCTTACTATAACATCCATCAACTTTATCACTGTGCAAAATTAAGTTGTCTTGGGTATCACTAGTAAGCAAGGTAGAGAAAATGTTGACGATATATACTAACTGTTTTTTAGTGGATTAGTGTAAGCCTGGCATTAATCTTTTTTAAGTCAAAAACTGCTCTGAGTGGTTCAGTTATGCATGCTTTTGGGAACTTATTAATTAATTTACCGTCTACCATCACCATTAACATTATGTTAGACTGCTATTGTTGGTGGTTAAACTTCCTGTTATCTATTCCATCCTGCTAATTTTTTCTCAAAAATTTTTGTCGGTACCATGCAGCTTGTGGTCTTCCTTGAGGTAACCTGACAACCTGTGCTTGATGAAATTTATTTACCTTTCTGGTTATAATTTTTTCTTAGGAACTTTTTTCAAATATACTTATTGTTGTGGCTCAATATATCTATATACAACTTAGTAAAATTTATAAATGATAAATGCTGCCTTAATTATTCAATCCATCTTTAAGAGGTTGCAAGACGATAAATTAAAGTTGATATTCCTTCCTTTTCCTGCTGGCTCATTGCTTCCCTGAGTAACATTTAATTCAATTATTATACGGAATTCTTTAAATTCCTTTCACTCTTTGAAATCTTCATTTTGAAGTTGAAGGCTGCTCTTAGAAAGTTTGAGGTTTCAATTAGACCCCTGCCTATTTCTTGATGATCCTCTTGTTTTATCCAGTTCCAATTTGATTTGTTCTGTTCAGATAGCATTGTTTATCTTTTGATTTCTAACATAGTTCTTTCTCATACGTCCTATTTTTTTATTTCAGATAAAAAAATTATACCAAAGGCAGCGAGTGATGTGAAGCTGATAAGTGCTGGGAAAGTATTAGAAAACAGCAAGACTGTTGCTCAATGTAGAACACCATTTGGCGAGCTTCCAGGCGGGATTATAACCATGCATGTAGTAGTTCAGCCCTCATCTACAAAAACGAAAACAGGTAATGTATCTTAAGATCTAACTCTAGGTGCAATGTTTTCTCTTGTTCATTGTGTGGGTAAAATATTAGTATTTATGGTTTGATTTACTGATTAGGTTTATTCATTTATATATGATTATAAATAAATTGGATTAAAAGGCTAGATTAAGTAGTGAGATTCTACTGATCAGTGAGTGGCGTATTATTATTTGAACCAACACTACTTATTGTCAAATGTTTGTTTGCCTGCCGTTTACCTTTGTCATTGTTGCTTTTTTTATAATGAAATTCAAATTTAATGGCCTAAAATACTCATAGTCAATGTGGTTAGATTCATCATCCATTTCAGTGGAGACTTCAGTATTTTGATCAACTCGGTTGCCTGATTATATCATCCTTTATCCAATGACTTTTGTTTCTCACTTTTTACTGGACTTTTACAATTAGAGTTGCCTTCCATTTTATGCCTCGAAATCCACAATTATGATCTTGATCATGCATATTGATTTCATTTACCAATATTTTTTAGCCCATGAAGTTAGCCTCCATAATACTAACACAACATAAATATAAAGCACTTGATATATTAGTGTTATTGATATTATCGAGCTTTTTATCGCGTCACTCGCGTGTTTTTATTAACATAATAGCTGGAACAAGATTTGATGTTTAACAGAGAAGAAGGTGGATGAAATGCCAAGGAAGAATGGCTGTGCCTGTTCCATATTATAGAAAGAGTGAGAACTATCATTTACTATTCATTTCTGATCTCCAGTATGGAAGGCTGGTGTGCTAGTGGCGTGATATCATCTGGTCCATTTCAGATCATCTATATGGAGTTGTCTGGGAAGTGAGTAATAACTGTTAAGTTCATTTGCCTTGTGCTTGGATTGACATTTGTTATTGCTGTGATATATGTGGCTGCATCTGCTGTAATACTCCTTATAGTACGTTATTGATGAAATACACTCTTTTGGTTTTTGCTCTTGTTTATTCTTGTTGAAATGACTTGGAATGGCCTTTAGAATTTATATATTTTGTATGGCTGCAGAAATGAAGCAGTATAAGTTAGTTTTATGTGGAACTTATGTTAGCATGTCATTCTCAAGGTCCGAAAGGAAACAGTATTTAGTGTTAAATAAGCTGTTTAGCGTGGGTTCTTTGCTGCCATATTTTTGTTTTTGAATGAAGGAAAATTATTTAGGGCAATGTTTGTGTGTGCAAATTTTCTCTGCTTTAGTTGTCCTTTTTTATCTGTTTAGATTTTTATTTGAGGAAGGAGTGTGCAATCTTTTGGACACTATCTGCCGTCTGTGTTAGTCGTCCAACACATTTTTTAAGTGAGAGAAAATGCCAACATGGGAGTAGGTAGAGTGGATGGTGGCCTGCGAGGGTTGAAGTGGTAGCTGGTGGGGGGGAAGGTGGTCAGGTGGCTGTGAGGTCTTGAAGCATACATAGAAGGTGGCAATAGCTAATTAGTGTTGATGAGTACCTCTGCAAGAGAGAGCTGTATTGGAGACAATGGTCTTACCATTTAGACGTTTGGTATGCAACAGTGACATTAGCTATGGTAGTGATGGCTATAGGAAATTATGACTGCGTGGAAGGCTAATTTTTTACTTGGGGAAGGTGGAAATGGTTGATTGGGGTGCTTTTAGAGCTTGTTACTGGTCATAGAAATGTTTGGAGACGATGAGCTGCCTGATGTGATACTCATTGCCACTCGTTGTTTCATTCAATTTTTAATGAGCTACTTGACATTCATGTTTTCTGCTGTAGTGGTGACTCATATATGCTATTACCTTGGTCATGAGTCTACTCATCTGAATTTTATAGACACAGACAGTTTGGGTAACGCCAGTTGCCTTGTAGAGGAGGAAGACAAAGACCATCAGTTCATCTCCATATCTGTTTTTTCTAGTTCTATAACTTTGAGGCATAGTTTTAAATACCATATCGTACGATCCGGTTTTACCTGGTATATTATATACCTTTTAATTTTGTACCGTTTAAGCTTTGATTTCATTTTAACCCATACCCAGTTTTTCAGTATGAATTTTTTACATAACCCCTTTGTTTGTTGAAAATCTGGTATTTTAGCCGATATTTTATAAAATATAGATGATGAAATACATTTTTAATATTTAATGAAATATTTTATTTATAATTGTAGAATCTGGTTGAACTCTGGTATGATAAGTATGGTATTTAAAACTATGCTTTGAGGACTATTTTCTTACTATAAATATTTCTTGCACATGTTGTAAAGCAGAATCTTAGCTTAAGATTTTGGTAAGGTCATAATACCTGCTACAAGTTGGCATTTTTTAAAACAATTAACGTAATGTTTCAACCAGAGATTATTCACACGTTTTAGTATGAGAATTGAAAGCCGTTGTTAATGCAGTAAATCTATATAATAGCCTTTGTTTTCGTTTATTAGTATGGGAGTTTCTGAAAAGACCTAAGAATTAGATGCACAGCATTTAATTAGATATTTAGGGAAAATTGTTGTTTTGGTTTTATTTTGTATGCTTGTAAATATAAGGTTCCTGTCATTTTTCACGATATTATAGGCCTAACTAGTTAGGTGTTACTCAAAAGTAAAGTAATTATGTCAAACATTTTTTTATAAATAATAACATATATAAAGATCTCACCGTCTTAGACCGTTTTTCAGCAGTCACACTTATTTCTCAATTAAATAAAAAAAGGAGTCATCATATTCATTTTGCTCCATAATACCTTTACCAAAGGGATCTCCTTGCTACGGAGTGTCTTTGTTTCCCTTGTCAAGATTCGAATCGGTTTTTCCTCATTATTTGAATGGCATAACCAGAAACTCATAATGTCCATAGCGAGTTCGGAAAGCCGTTTTCTGCATGTCAGATTCCTTCACCCGTAGTTGATGATATTCGGACCGCAAGTCTATTTTTAAGAATATTCCAGTTGTTTTCAACTAATCAAATAAATCATCAATCCTCGGTAAGGGGTACCGATTCTTGACTGTCACTTGATTGAGCTGGTGATAGTCAATACACAATCGAAGTGAGTCATCCTTCTTCTGGTGATAGTCAATACACAATCGAAGTGAGTCATCCTTCTTCTTTACAAAAAGAACAGGGGCTCCCCAGGGTGAAGTACTTGGTCGTATGAAGCCTGCCTGCAACAGCTCTTCTAATTGACTCTTTAACTCCTTGAGTTCCGCTGGAGCCATGCGGTATGGTGCTTTAGAAATTGGTGATATTCCCGGTGCTAGGTCAATGACAAACTCCACTGCCCGCTTAAGAGGCAACTCTGGAAGTTCGTCTGGGAATACACATATTCCCGGACTGAATCCTCCCCCTAAACCAAATTGGCAAACACCAGTGCTTTCTTCTGGCAAATATTGTCTCTGGCAAATATTGTCCATTGAAAGCTGTTACAAATTTCGCCCAAGGAATGGATGAAATCTCCCGTTGATGGAATGCAGTCTGTTCCATGGACTTCCACCAATAGGATGCTTCCTCTTGAAGCATGCATGTCGCCAACCTCACTTGATGGCGATGAGGCACAGAGAGAGCTTTAAATGCTTTCTCAGTAATGTCCAACCAGCTCTCCGCCTTCATTGGATCAGTCCCTCCAATGAATACCTCAGCTCCGTTCTTCCGGAATTTCTCTACAGTGTATCGATCACTGTCATCCCCATCTGGCAGTACCACTTCTCGGACTACCGGTGGCACCGGGTTTGGAAGTTCTCCTCGCTCGCTCGGGTCAGCTATTCCTACCCGCTCTTGGGCGCTCCCCTGATCCCCATTTGGGACGTTACTAGGACCCGCAGCCGAATTTGGAGCTCCATTCCCCATTACCAATCCCGGTAACCTCTGCACCATGTTCTGAACCACAGAACTGGTATTTTCTAAAGCCTGCGCTAGTCCCTGTATGGCCGTCAAAATTTGGCCTAACACACTCTCCAAGTTACACTCTCTAAACCCTGTATGGCCGTCAAAATTTGGCCTAACACACTCTCCAAGTTACACTCTCTAAAGCCTGCGCTAGTCCCTGTATGGCCGTCCAAATTTGGCCTAACACACTCTCCAAGTTACACTCTCCAAGTTTGTGTCTGACTGCGCAGCTTGGCTCGACTTCCTTCGGGTGCCTGCCATCTAAAATTTATTCCGTTATGGTTCATTAATTTTTTTTTCAATGATTACTTAGGTTTATTAGGGAGTCCACTAATTCCCTAATGACATACCCTATTGGAGAAAAATAAAATATTAGACTCTTCAACATGGTACTTGAGTCATAAGATGTGAGCTTTTGGGAAACCATGCTCTGATACCACCTGTAACGACCCAGCCCAAAGTGCAACGTCTGATACCACCTGTAACGACCCAGCCGAAAGTGCAACGTAATGGGCTAAGTCATTTCTTTAAAATGGGTACCCCGGAAGTTAAAGATCTATAGTCTATTCCCACTTATAAACAGGATCTTCTCCTAGTAGGTATAAGATGTGGGACTAAGTTGAGGGATCTTACAATCCACCCACCTTAGGAAATTTCGTTCCCGAAATGCTATTCTTGGCCCGTTGCTAACCCCAGCCCACGTCCTTTCTGGCCCATGACCGGCAGCCTAGCCAACATTTCTAGTCTTGGCCCGTTGCTAACCCCAGCCCACGACCTTTTTTGGCCCGTGACCGGCAGCCTACCCAACGTCCCTAGTCCATCCCATCATCTAACACGAAACCAGGTCGGCTCTGATACCATTTATAATGACCCAGCCGAAAGTGCAACGTAATGGGCTAAGTTATTTTTTTAAAATGGGTATCCCGGAAGTTAAAGATCTCTAGTCCATTCTCACTTATAAACAGGATCTTCTCCCAGTAGGTATTAGATGTGGGACTAAGTTGAGGGATCTCACAATCCACCCACCTTAGGAAATTTCGTCCCCGAAATGCCTATTCTTGGCCCGTTGCTAGCCCTAGCCCACGTCCTTTATCTCTTTGTTAAAGACAGCCTCAGATGAATAAATATTTTTTTTTTTTCGTTAGTTCTTACTTTTTCTGGGAGTAGTTGATGAGTTAGAACATCACCCTTTTCCCGTTCTAAATGAGTTGTCTAGACAGGTGAGTTGTCCAAGCAAATGAGCGAAAGGGTATTAAGTGTGGATAGAATGTCCTTGTCTTCCTTTCAAGACAATGTTTGGGAGGGAACTCAATTATGAATGCTGAGAAATTGACTGAGATAACGTCAACAAAACATGTTAATTAATGTGTATGGTTTCACGTCTATTCTGATGATTTGAAAATGACTTCCCCTCAATTATCTTTGTTTTCTTGCACGAAAGCATTGTCAAACTAGGGGTATACCCGCCGTTGTTGAGAAAGCATTATCCTATAACTTACAAGGGGAATACCTGTCCGTTGCTCGTGGTTGTATATCATTTTATATAGATATTAATCATAATAGTTGCCAATATATATATATAGATATATATATATTAATAATAGTTGCCAATATATATATATAGTATATATATATATATATATATATATATATTGGCAACTATTATGATTAATATCTTTTATTTTAACATTTTAAATTTTAGTAATTATAATTAATTATCATAATTTATTTTTCATATTATGTATCAATCGGTTACTAAAGCTAAATCTATTTTTTAATAAATGTAAAATTATAAATTTATTAAAATGTACTTTCTCTTCCCCACGACTGCTTGATATATACCTGACGAAACAACTTCCGCGTTCTTGATAATATAAATTAAATCTCCTTTCAACAAAGGGTAAATTATTACCAATTGAATTTGGAATTGTTGTATGTATTTATTGATCTTAGCAAAAATGTTAATTAATATTATAGTGCAGTCAGTGAAATATGAAGTAATTTTTTGAATCCAAACCTTCTTATCAAAGAGTACCATATCATAACAAATAAGTTGATTAGTTTTTAAATATGTTAAGTCCCAAAGTCTAAGAACTCGAAGTTTTATATCATATAGTTCACCTTGCACACATAATTTATTAATCATTTGAACGTCATGCCTAAATATAAAATATAGCATAAATAATAAAAATTGAAAGACTACTTATGATAAAAAATATATATTAAAATTGTCAAAATAATAATAGTCAAATTATGTTGTATTATGATGAAAGCTTACAACGTAATTTTATCTAATTAAAAATCCTTTAAAAAATTAGTTTTCTTTAAACTTCAAAAAATTAAAAGCATAAGTAATAAAAAAAATATAAGATGAACAAAATGACTTGACTTAAATTAAATTGGTAGATATAATCAAGCCATATTTAGGTTTATTTATTTATAATTATTATATATTAGAGTATAAATTATTTTATCTAATTAAAAATCTGAAATGGTCCTATTATTATTATTATTATTATTTATATATAATATTAATATTCAAACTTTGAAATATAAAATTAGCTGTAAGAAAAATCAAATTTAAGTGATTTTGTAATTTAAGAGCAGCTTCATCTTGGCCAAAGATTCAGTGAACCGCTGTATACTCTTCATATACACATGCTTGTCCACAATATTTTGCTGCACCACTGGCTGCTCCAGTTCATTAATCTTTATGTTAATCTGGTTCTTTAACACGATAAATTTATTTTAGCTTCATCTTCAACAAAACACTTATTTAATTATCTCTTTGGCAATTGTCATCTTGACCATTTGAATCGGATTACCGAGTTGATTCAGACATAATTTATTTTTTCGACGACGTCGAGAATCCACCATCTAAGAGGCGGGTGGCACCAGAAGGCTGCTTCACCGTCTATGTTGGGCCGGAGAGGAAGAGGTTTGTAATCAAGACGGATTATGTCAATCACCCGTTATTCAAGATGTTGGAGGAGGCAGAGATGGAGTATGGTTTCTGCAGTGAGGGGCCATTGACCCTGCTTTGAGAGGTATCCCCTTTGACAAGGTTCTTTGGGAGATGAGCAGTGATGAGATCCACCGTGGCTGAAGCTTCACCGGGAACCACTCTGCTTTTCTCCTGCTCAGCCCGGCTAGAGATGATCAATATCAATTGGCCTACCTGATTGTAAAAATGTATGTAGTCAACAATACTAGTATCACCGAAAATTGGTCCATGCACCAATAAATGTTCAAACACACACGAATATATATATATATATAGGGCAGCGCTACAGTATGCCACCCTATATATGGCAACGCAAATGCGCTGCCTATTGTGGGCCGTCGGATCCTGATCCGACGGCCCACAATCAACTCCCACAATCACCCCCCCCCCAACTTTCAGCCTTTCTGTCGCCGCCCCCGGCCCCCGCCCGCCGCCCCCGCCCCTGCCCGCCTCCCTTGCCCCCGCCCCGCGCTGGCCACCGCAGCCCCCCTGGCCTACCCCAGCCCCTGCCCCACCCCTAGCCCCTGCCCCTGCCCCACCCCTAGCCCCCGCCCCCGCCCAGCCCCTGCCCCGACCCCCGCCCAGCCCCTCCCCGCCCCTGCCCTGTCGGCCGCCCCAGCCCCTGCCCCTGCCCCTGCTGGCCGCCCCAGCCCCCACCCTCGCTCATAGCCGCCGGGTGGGGACGGGCCAGAGGGGGTGGTCGGCGGGGACGGGCGAGAGGGGTGGTCAGAGGGGATGGGCGAGGTCACCGGCGGTGAGGTGGCGCGGGAAACAGAGGGGGGTGAGAAACAGGGGAGGGTAATATGGTAATAAAAATTTTACTCGATCACATTCGAGCTAAATTTTTATTACAAAATAAATTTAAAAAGAAATAAAATAATTTCATAATAAAAATTTAACTCGGAATCGACTACGAGTCATAACTCGAGTTAATACTATAAAATAAATTTTAAAAAATATAAAATAATTTTGTAATAAAAATTTGACTCAATTTGCAAAGAACCGAGTCAAGTTTTTATTATGAAATTATTTTATTTTTTCAAATTTATTTCATAGTATTGACTAGAGTCCGACTGGGTCAAATTTTTATTACGAAATTATATATTTTTTAAATTTATTTTGTAATAAATTTATTTTATAATAAAAAATTGACTCGATCTCGCAAGGGACAGAGTCAAGTTTTAATCGGGAGCAAGTCAAGTTTTTATTACCAAATTGCCATCACCCCTCCGCCTCCCCTCCTCTTTCCCTTACCTTGTTCGCCACCCCTCCCTGTTTTGTTTCGTGGAGAGTTGTCGGAAGTTCGCGGGGGCGCACTGCTGGGGCAGGGCGACCGGGAGAAGGCGAAAACGCGCCGCCGAGGCAACAGTGGGAGTGGGGGGCGGGGGGACGCGTGTGCGGGGGAGCGGCATCGAAGGAGGGGGGTCGGGGACGCGTGTGCAGAGCCTGCAAGGGCTTGTAATGTATAGAGTCAAGTTTTTATTACAGAATTATTTTATTTTTTTAAATTTATTTTGTATTCAAAACTTGACTCGGTCCCAAGCGAGATCGAGTCAAGTTTTTATTATAAAATAAATTTATTACAAAATAAATTTTTAAAAAATAAATAATTTTGTAATAAAAATTTGACTCAGTCGAACTCGAGTCAATACTATGAAATAAATTTTTAAAAAAATAAAATAATTTCATAATAAAAACTTGACTCAGTTCTTTGCAAATCAAGTCAAATTTTTATTACAACATTATTTTATATTTTTTAAAATTTATTTTATAGTATTAACTCGAGTTATGACTCGGAGTCGATTCCGAGTTAAATTTTTATTATGAAATTATTTTCTTTCTTTTTAAATTTATTTTGTAATAAAAATTTGGCTCGAATGTGATCGAGTAAAATTTTTATTACCATATTACCCTCCCCTGTTTCTCACCCCCCCCTCTGTTTCCCTCGCCACCTCACCGCCGGCGACCTCACCCATCCCCTCTGACCACCCCTCTCACCCGTCCCCGCCGACCACCCCCTCTAGCCCGTCCTCGCCCGGCGGCTACGAGCGAGGGCGGGGGGTTGGGCGGCCAGCGGCGGGGCAGGGGAGGCCAGCTGGGGCAGGCGAGGCCAGCTGGGGCAGGCGCAGCGGCGGGGCAGGGGCGGCCTGCGTGGCGGGGGCTGGGGCAAGGGCGGCCGGCGGGGCGGGTGCGGGGCAGGGGCTGGGCGGGGGTCGGGGGCTGGGGGCGGGGCAGGGGCTGGGGCGGCCAGCGGGGGCGTGGGCAAGGGAGGCGGGCGGGGGCCGGGGGCGGCGACGGAAAGACTGAAAGTTGGGGGGTGATTGTGGGCCGTCGGATCGCGATCCGACGGCCCAGTGATCAGTGCGCTGCGTTTTCGCAGCGCACTGTAAAGTTTCTGTGTGTGTGTATATATATATATATATATATATATATATATATATATATATATATGGGGTTGGGTAACCTGGGGGCGACCCCAGGAAATTTTCGTGGGGTCGCCCCAAATCTGGGCCGTCCGATCGTAAGGACGGTCCAGATCTCTTCCTCTCAAAACCCTAACCCCTCCCCTCCTCCCATGCGTCGCCGCCGCCGGGCCGCGGTAGCCGCCCCCGCCGCCACCGTCGCTCGCCGCTGCCTCCTCGTGCCCCCACGCTAGGGACCCTCGCGCCCCCGTCCGCAAGCGTGGGCGCGGCGAGGAGGAATGGCGGCGGCGCGTCGGGCCCATTGTCGATGCGCCGCCGCCGTTCCTCCTTGCCGCGTCCACGCCCGCGGACAGGGGCGCGAGGGTCCCTAGCGTGGGGACACGAGGAGGCGGCGGCGAGCGACGTTGGTGGCGGGGGCGGGGTCGCGCGACAACGCGGCAACAACGGGCCCGACGCGCCGCCGCCGTTCCTCCTTGTCGCGCCCATGCCTGCGGACGGCGGCGAGCGACGGTGGCGGCGAGGGCGGGGTCGCGCGGCGGTGGCAACAGCGGCCCGGCAGTGGTGGCGCATGGGAGGAGGGGAGGGATTAGGGTTTTGAGAGGAAGAGATCTGGACCGTCCTTATGATCGGACAGTCCAATTCGGGGCGACCCCAGAAAAATTTCCTGGGGTCGCTCCCAGGTTACCCAACCCCATATATATATATATATATATATATATATATATATATATATATATATATATATATATATATATATATGCAGGGTAAGTGAAAAGCTCCCTTCATTTTGTATACGTATATATGGTTGGTCAAGTTTTGTGCATGCTTTGTGAACTACGTAGAATGTTGTTGATGATCATATTAGGAACAAGGGAGCTTTCCCCCTACTTTGTAGCTTAAACCTTCTAAAATATATAAGAGATATTTGGGCATGCTGCTATAATATCTTTATCTCATAATGCAAATATTGTGAGGGAGTCTTTGCTTAACTCTTTTCAAATAAATTTAGCCTTGGCTTTTTAAACATCTGCTTTAGCATTTGATGGCACAAGCAAAGAAGTTTGTACGAGTAAGCTTATATGGACAAACACAAGCAAAATTGGTCATTCCAGTAAATAAGCAATTAGGGTAAACATTGCAAAACATATAAATTATAGGGAACAATAGGGATAGCCCGGTGTACAAAGGCTCCCTCCAAGTTGATGGAGTACGAGAAGAGCCCTTTGAGTTAGTCACTGATTGACAACCCACGCCCCATACATTTGTGGTCGATTATGTCAAAAACATATCACTTCACCTGACACTTGAATCTTAACATTACAAGAGCATATTTAAAGAAGGTCAGCTATCAATAAAAGAAATGGACAAATCAAGGTAGAACTTTAGAAGGCTGAGAAGTTTTAGAGTCGGAGACTTAGTGAAGTTGAATCCCCACTTATTTATGCTATTTAGGAAAAGTACAAGAATGCTCTGTTTTTTGTTAAAAAAGTTGGGAATGATAAAGGGTCCCTGTTAAGAAAGTTGGGAATGTGTTATATAAACTTCGGTTGCCCAGCATGGCTGAATGTACACCCGGCTTTCCATACCAATTGCTTAAAACTAGCCCTGAATCGGAATCGGAATCGGAATTGGAATCGGTTTTCCAGGGAGTCGGAATCGGAATCGGAATCGGAATCGGTTTGAATCGGCCAAGAATCGGTTTAGTTGACTCGGTCCAAATTAATTTAATCGGTCATATATAATAATTTGACAATTTATAATATAAATATATTAAAATTAGGTATTGATGTTATTTTGATATTATTCTATATATTATAGTTTCTGATATTTTTAAATATTTTTTAAGATTTTTTTAAATTATTTAGAATTAATTATTATTTTTGACTCGAATTAGACTGGAGTCAACTTTTAATTACGTGACTCCCCGCCGCCACCGCCGCCGCCGCCGGCCCGGTCGGCGGCGAATCTCGAGGCGGCGATGTCGGAGGATGTCGGCAGCCCGGTCGGACGAACAGTCAGCGGCCCGCAGCCGGCGGCGAGGCGGCCCGGAGCAGCGGTGAGTCGCGGCGATTCGTGCGTCACAGCCCGATTCGGTCCGGCCACACTTCGGCGGCGACGTTGCGAGGTCGGCGGCGAGGTCGGTAGCCCGGTCGGCGGCGAGCCTGGAGTCGGGGAGCACGGCGGAGGGCGGAAACGGGGCGGCGGCGGGCGGACGAGCGGCGGCGACGCGGGGGAGCGGGTTTGATTTTAGGTTTTTAAAATCCAAATTACCATTTTACCCATGTTTAAATAATTTAATAAAAATCATACTTAGGGTATTTTAGTAATTTCATTAAAAAAACTGATTCCGATTTAAATCGGCCGATTCCGATTCCGAGTTAAATCGGTCGGAATCGGCCGAACTCGGCCGATTCCGAAGCCGATTCGGGGCTGACCGAGTCGGCCCCGAAATTGGATCTGCATTGCGCCGATCCGATTTAAATCGGCCGATTCGTGCAACAGTGAGCCCTATCACGATGATTTGGCTCACGACTCTCACAATATTCCAACTTGCGGCAATCCAAAAATGACTAACAATATGTAAGCTCTTAAGCATATACTCAGTTGAATGCACGATGAAACGAGGAAAAAATTAAGTTCGGGAGTTTTTAGTAAAGGATAATCGCATTCTTGAGAACTAAAGGAGCTACTTTAGCCTTATGCAGACAAAGTAAGGTCATTTTACAGGTAAAGCATTGTCGAGGACTTCGAATCAGATGAGTAGGGGAGAGTTAGATTTGTCATATTTTTTTAATTTCATGAAAATGAAAAAAATTGATTTAATTATAAAATAAATAAGGAAAATTAAGTAAAGAAAAGTCTCAGAGTATTATCTTTGATCAATTAAAAAAAGTATATGCTTTCGGTGGTTTGATTAACGGAGCTTTCGTAGCACAATCCTGAACAAAATAACATATGAGAAGCTGGGAAAAGGAAAAATCACCAGTGAGCACAAAAGTATTTCTCTTGGGGAAGCTGTTCATAGTTTTAATTTGTCAAGAATACTTGAGCCTATCTTCTATTTTGTAACATATCTTGGCTACTTTTCTTATATCAGTATTCTGGGTTAACAATAATCTTGTTTTTAGTTTTTGTTAAAAGTCTGATGATGTCATATATGACATATTAATGAGACAATTATTGACCCTGAATTGACTTGAAATTATTTATGTTAAATCTTTAATTATATAAATAAATAATTATTTAAAATTAATATATATTACTCTTTTAACCCTTAAACTTGATAAATATATGATTTATATAACTTAAAAATATTAATTTAACTAACCTATAAGAAAATTAATATTAACTAATAATTTTATAATTTAACTCAAAAAATCAATTGAAAAACTAATTCAGACAAATTATAATAAAGTGAGTAAACTCAAAAGAGTTTTTATAACGAAAAAATTATTTAAAACTCGGTGTCCAACCTCCGGATTTTAATTTGGCCGGTGTCTATTGTTTCACTCACTCTCAAGATATGAAAGTTAACAAATAGCAAAATGGTTTCGTAAAAATTCGATGAGTTCTCCGAGATCTTGTTCTACATTCAACTCAACATCGCCCACATGATACTTCCGCATACATTGAGAACATAAAAAAAGAAATATGACAACAATATTGCCATATATGTATGTATACATATAAAATAAAATCATCATAATGCAATGTACCATTGGAGACTCCAAAGACTTACAACACAAGTTCTAGATGATCAATCTTTTGAAATTAAAACACACATGAACATACACAATATGCAACTTTTAAACCACTCTTCAAATCTGAATTTCCTCCTCAAAAACAGGCATGGCCGAGGCAGGCAAACCAAGAAGAACATTGATGCTCTTCCTCTCCTTCCCATGGGTAAGGAACAAGATCACTTCCTTCTCAGGCAAAGCCACCGGTCCAGATTGAGCGGGCTCCCCCACCCAAAATCAGTAGTATGGAAGGACAACCTTGACCAAGTAGTGATCAGAAGAGTAGCAGCAAGAGAGGGCCTTTCCCTGGTCACCTCAAAGTAATCAATGGCCGATCTCATGTAGCTGTCCGTCACCATTGTGACCGCTTTTTGGACCAACCCAACAGTGAAAGACAGAGGCTTTTCCAGCATCTCCCCTGCACTGCACAAGGAGTTGGTTAACACAATGCCGTTGCCAAAGTAGCCTTTGGGCAATGGCGGCTCAAATCTGGACCGCCCATCAACAGCAAAGAGCAGCTTCGTCTGTTGGTCAGGCTGCATTTTGAGGGCCTTGGACCTGGCCTTCCATACAAAAGCAGAGAGAGCTTCAAAGGTGGTGCACTTGGGCAAGTACCCATCTCCCATGGCCAACCTCTTGAGCTTTTCAAGCTTTTCTGGCGTGAAGCAGAAGGACTTGTACTGCATCTCTTCTTGGTAGAGTTTGGAAGTGTTGGAAACATCTTCAATCTCAGCAAATTCATGGTGGGGGAACTCAATCCTTGGTGGGTCTCTCGCTTCGAGGAGTGCCCGATTTTTGAAGGGTGGGATTGCAATTGGGAGGCCCCGAGCAATCTCTCCCCATGAGTTCACAAACTCCATTGCGCCGATGCCATCAAACATGCAGTGGTTCATGGCCAACCCAAGAACAAAGCCTCCACACTTGAACCTTGTCACCTGCTCACGACAAGGGAAAAATGAGCAATAATGAATGTGTTATAGTTTTACATCCGTTATTTATTAGGCTTTCACAAAAGATAATTACATTTAAGAATTAATTCTATATTCTAATTCTATAATAGTTATAGGTATATATATATAAAGATTGGATGCCTTGGGGCGGCTGTCAAACAAATTTCCTACCGTCAACCCAATTTAGACCGTTGGATATAATTTGACATCCCAAATCTATTTTTATAAAAAAACTTTAATTTCCATCTAATCCGCATTTGCCACTACTGCCATTGGCTGCGGCGATACCGCTATCTACCACGCCAACACCTTCGTCCTTGTCGTCGTGCCCCCGCCCACGCTATCATGATAAGCAAAGGGCGGCGTCATAGACGATAGTGAGAGGGAGTTGGAGATTTTTAAAAGAAAATAGATTTGGGCCATCAGATTATATTCGATGGCCCAAATCGGAGCGATTGCAAAAAAAATTTCCTTTAGTTGCCCCAGGGTTTATATATTATATATATATATATATATATGTGTATGTATGTATGTATATCATTGTATTTCTACACTTAAAAACAAAATAATGCATTCAAAATGGCAAAGCTAAAACCAATCTTATCCAGCAAATAGCAACCAATTATGTTCCAACCTATAAATCACCAATCCTTGTATCAGAAAATACCAATATATAGTTGCATGCAAGATGCACATCTAGCCAACTTGGAAAATACGAAAAACAAAGAAGTCATGGCAAACATCATATATACCTGGACTACGAGAGGAGGTATTTCTAAGACATTCTTTGCACCAGGAATACTATAAACAAGCTTCCCAAGTGTGGCAGGGTCTGGTTTTGTACTTATGTCTCCAATGGCGTCCAGCGTACAATTTGCATCTGCTTCCACAAAAACAGCTCCTTCCCCAGTGCAGTCGACGATCAACTTCCCCTCTGCACTTATTGTGAGCCTCCCAGCAACTGGATAGTATTGAACCAACACTTTGGCCAAGGCATCCTTTATAACTTGGGCAGCAGTATCATTGCCTCTGTCATTGGCCTTGAAACAGTAAACAGTTTGTACCACAACAGCAATGTTCTGATCAAGGTTGGACAGGAAATACAGTCCTTTCTCTGTTTCTTCATATGGTGGGATGAGAACTGGGTCTCCTTGCTCCACAACAAGCTCAAAAGCCTTCTCCATGATAACAAATAATCAAGAACACCTTACTAGCTAGCTATAACCTGCTAATAAAACCATTATCATATGTCAAACGATTATGATCTCATGTACCAATACATATACGCATATGTATTTGAACTAAGTCATGTTTTTATCATGCAAACTATATATAAACTTCGGAAGACATACCTCTGTAAATGCAGGATGAGATTCACAAACACATAAGCTAGCGGCTTTTCAATATATAGAAAGAGAGAGAAGACATGCTGGGCAAGTTGTGCGCCTTTTCAACTTGTATGCATGTAGAAGAAAAGTATCTAAGAAAGAAAAGGACAGACGCAATGAGTGAAATCATAGAGATATTGGTTTAACATAAAATAAAATAAAAAATGCACTGTTAACATGAGAGTAACAGACAAATCGGCCCCATGGGTGGAGTTTGTTCACTACCCTCATGAACTTTGTCTCATGATCATGATCTAACTTCTGATATTTAAAATTTTTTGTGTTAGTCTTCATTGGGTGGGGTTGGCTACTGGTTATGTAACCAAACACCTACCTGTATACTGGGTTTTATTTCGTGGCATGATGGAATAATATTATATATGAGGATTGGTGTGGTTGGCCTCCTAAAATGGCTTATTTTGAGTTAATTTGGATGAAGTCAAGTGCAACAATGAGAACAAACAATTACCGTAATCGAATGAATGAATCTTAGTTTTTTTATTTTATTTTCAGTCTACCTACTAGATTTTTGCCCTATTTCTAGATGATAAATGGCCCAAATTTTGGAACAGAACTTGGGTTGGCAAGTGGCCGAGGCGCCGAGCTTGTGGCGAATTTTGGATTCAATTCGCATCATTTGCTTGCTTGCTCAAGCACAAAAAATGTTTTTTCCAAACCAAGCACAACAAATATTGAAACTTAACGATAGAGACTCGAATAAGCAACATTTCAAGATTTTAACAGTTTTAACTCATTTCTATTAGTACTACGTACATGTTTTTTTCCTTTTAAAATTTAATGAACCAGAACGGAACTGGACGTTCGTTCAAGCTGAGCTGGGCTTGTCTTATGGTGGGATCAGCTGAACTTAGACTCTTTTTTTACTGATTCGGGTCAACAAAATGCTCATATTTTAAATTTCATTATTATTAATAGATTAGATTATTATTAAAAGATGTTACAATGTTCTATTCCCAATGAAAATAAAATTTTAAATAAATCAAACATAGTAATACATACCCTTTAGTTGTAATTTCCTCTTTTAATTAGTAAGTTAATTAATAGTAGTTGAGAGATAAATTAAGTGTAAACATCACGGAACTTTAAGCACCGAATATAATATTATTCAGTGTTAAATTAAACATTGTTTCTTCCATCCACATCCAAAAAGATCACTCATTGGAACTCCCAAAGTGGTGCCTGAATTGCTCTTTGTAAATCAACGACAACTTACGGCAACCTATAGTTTTAAATACCGTTTCGGCTATTATATCTGATTTTTAACAGGTCTGCAGTATGTATGGTTTAATTGGGTTGAACTAGGTTTATAACATTATACCAGATTTAAAAAATTTTAATATATATTTTATCAAATAAGTCAATAATTTTATTATTTATTTTTTATGACTTAAAATGTAAAATATCATTTATAAGACATAATAAATTGATCTTAATTATATTGAAGACATATTATCATTTTATCATAGATAAGTTTTTAATATTTGTTATTATTTCTTAAATAATTTGTTTACTAAAGAATATATATATTATCTTGAATTAGTTAATAATTATTAAGAATAGTTATGTTGAAAGTTGGTGGTTGAGGGCTGACTAATTAACCCCAAGGTACCGGACGACCTACAAGGGTCTTATTTTTCTATCTTCTCACGCAAACCTCATGGGAAAACAAGCGGGTTTTCCCCATTTTGGGCCAGTTTCGCAAAAAATCGGGTTAAAATATTTGGTTGGGAAGCAAGGGGGGTATAACCTTCTGAACAGCATCAGATTTCCTGTATATTAGGTCGGGCCGATCGGTTTGGACCGGTTTTAAAAACTAACTATTTACTGCATGAAAAACTTCCTCAAAAAGATAATTAATTATTGGGTAGTCTTATTTTATTTTTGGACTGCTCATTTAAATGAAAACAATATATATATATATATATATAATGAATAATTTGGTAGAATATCTTAAATTGAAGAGATTTTTTATAATTTGTAAGAATTTAAAAAATATTTACCAAAATTATACATGACTTTTTTTTGTTAAAATAATTTCAAATTTTTAGAATTTATCAATTGCGTTTAAAAAAATATCATTAACCTTATAATAATAATAGAGAAATATCAACCTCAAGGGGGCACTCTTTTATTTCGCAAAGGTCGTCATCAATGGTGGGCTGCTTCCGTTCTGGCTAGAATTTGATGGGGAAAATCATCCAATTTCGAAGCTCCTATCATGCGTACGGAAGTTCATTGGTCGTGTGATTGATCTTTTAATAATTGTGTATGGCAGCATTAGTTCAACAACAATTAAACCCCCAACGGTACGAAGTGTTTGAATAATGGAGAAATTAAGGAAAAATAAGCCGTAATGAATCATTTCCGGAACAAAAGAATGGGCAGTTGAGTAGTTGATGTTGTACGGCAATAATATCATCGAATGAAATGGAAATAGCCTTCTTGGTCGAGCTGATATATATCTCTTTCTTAGTTGTTACAAGTATGCTAACCGGTGTAAAATGAGTCTCATATTATCAAAATTTTGTCACAGTAGTTTCCTATAACAAATTTGCCATCATTTTATTACCAAAATATAATTGCAAAATATTTTCCACTAAAAAATCACTAAATTAAAATGCCGTCATTGTTTTGTCACCGTGGAAGACTAAATATTTGTCACTTAACAATCACGATTTTTAGGTGTAAAAACTGACGAAATTAAAAATTTGTCACAAAAAATATAGCCATCATTTTTAATAATGTCACTAAATTATCCCAATTGGAAGCAAAATAGAGACGGTCACCGACCCACCATTTTTTCAAAGTCAAAAATTGATGAGACCAAATAATATTTAATAATTTATACGTGAATTTTTTGTGACAAAATTATTTTGTCACAGATTCGACACTGTTTTTCAGTGTAAAATTTTAAAAGCACGGCCCTACGGGCCGCGTGCTTCCTCCGGTGGACGTGCGGTCGATCAAAGCCGCCACCCCGCCCCCGGCCTGCACCTGGCCACCCTGCGTCGCGTCGGCCCCCATCCCCTCGGCCTCTCCCATCCCCTCGATCCTCCCGGCCCCCATCGGTCGATCGCCGCCCTGCTCGGCCAATTGCCGCCCCCATCCACTCAACCGACGGTGTCCCCACCCTGCGCCGCCGACTTCTGTCCCCCCACCCCGCGGCCAACTGTCGCCCCCACTGGCGAGGCCCCCCCTGCTCCCACCCCGCCCCCTTGCAGGGCCATCCGCGGCGCCCTTGCACGGCCAATACCGCCCCTGTGTGCCATGGTGGGGCAGTGCGCCCACATGAGCGCTGTCCCACGTGATCATTTTTTTTTTTAAGTTGTTATCTATTCGTCACCTAAATTTAGATGACAAAATTTAACCACACCTGTCACCGTTTTTAGTGACTATTTAATATTCATTATAATTTTGTCACCTAGATTTGTTGTCACACTTGAGGAAATAGTAATAATTTGTTATCATTTTGACACCGAAATACATTAGCTGCAAAAGTTAAAATTTTGGTGACTAACTCTTTTATGTTGAAATTGGGCTCATGACAAAAGGCCATTCTTCCACTGATTGCTGTGATTCTTTTTTCAGCAAAAGCAATCTCGTGGACTTGGGAGCATCTGAAATAATTATATGTCATTTTAAATTACTAGCCAATTTAGGAGATCACATAAAGCCCATTTTATATAGCAAGTCATCATTTGTTCTCAATCTAGATATGGTTCCAAGATATCTCAGTCTAATTCTACGGCTAAGACCAATATATATATATATATATATATATATATATATATATATGTTTATACTATTACACCATGTTGAATTCAAAACACACATGATCTGCCTCTTGTCGGGGGCGCAAATACTGCCATATACCATTTTTTATGGCTAATAATGATTATTTTGTAAGGAATTTTTTTATAATTCTTAGAAATTCAGAGATAATTATAGAAATTATACATTTTTTTATTTTAATGAAAATAACTACATCAAATATGTAGGAAGTATCATTAGCATTTTTAAAACCACCTTACAAAAAATATCCTGCTAACTTATTTGGGCTACCCAATAGAAAAGGTTGGCACCACAAGTTTTGGACTCCATCAGGTCTTCTTCACCATTCGTGGTATCGATGGGCTATTGTAGGTAATTTTTACACAGTCCTACTTTCCTCGGGCCACAATCTCGTTCAGGACACAAAATCAATACCTATTTTTTCCTCCAGTACAACAGCCAATGCCCTTAATCACAACCATGCAGAGTTTTTGAATGCTACTTTATAACATAAATAAATATGTTTTAGGCAAGAATACATATATACAATCGGGTTAGATCTGATAATCTCCTATCTAGTATTACCTTAACTATAGTCTTTAACATGTGATCGGATTTATCCTCTAATACTATCTTATGGGTAAGAGCAGCAGGAGAATCAAACTACATATAGCAAAAATGAAAAAAAACAAACCTCAATCCCACAGGCTATCAGCAACATTCACATCTATATACGCTAATCGTTAGATTTTGATTTTCATTACATTTCAGCGTTTTTTTAATGACGAGAATTAATTATAACTATTTTGTAAATATTTGAAAACATGTCATAACGAGTTTCTAGTCAAATTGAATCATAATTCCTAAATTGAAGTACAAGGCCGGACTTATGAATTGGAAAGTCACACTTGACATGGCTCTTCCAAAATATACCTCCATCCTGTGTCTTTTTTCTTAGAAACCATCCCCGCTGGGTCAAAGAAGAATACTGAGATTATGATGATGTTTATGCACTTGTTGCTTTGTAGGTTGGTTAGTACCAAGAACTAAATATTTTTATTATGGTGTTGTATGAAAAATCATTATATTTATTGTAATAATTATATTTTAAGTTTTTTAAAAAAATTATGCAAAAAATCAATTTTAAAACCTAATTAACTATATTGGTCTGATACATACAAGATCTCAATAAGTACGAGGAATCCTGATATGGGGCAAATTACTATGCCCCCCATCACCAAAATCACGAGCATGTTAAATTTTGATTAAGTCAATTCGAATCCTAATATTTATATTTACAAAATTAAAAGATTAGAGGAAAAAACACATGATAGTGATTAATCATAAAATTGACAACTTTAAAACCTATAATAATTTGATTGATGTTCAGCTAATATATATATATCATGAAGTTGGGAGGAATCAGGAAGCGTCAATCATTAAGTGTATTGTTAATTTCCATTATTCGACTATTTAGTCCAATCGCACTCTGTGGATTTCAAAATATCTACACCCCTTTCCATAAAGCTCTTTTCTCTGTTATAAATGTCTAAAGCACGGCTGTTTGTCACTTCTCAATATTTCTCATCTCTGATTTGAAAAGACTTATTATTCTTTCTAGGACTTTCAAAGATAAATAGCAGATTATTGTGCATTTGAAGATTGCTGCACATGCATCATATCATCATCTAATTTTTAATTTTCACAAAAAATCTATGTTTTCGATCTATAATTTACTTTCTCCCCATATTGCCATTAGCTATATTCTATTTGGATTATTGCCATTATCCAAATAATGAGAAAACCCTATTTTTTAGTGAGCTATAAGTCAATAACCCATAAATAAGGATTGGGCTTTCTATTTTTTCTTTTCTCTAATTTTGTAACTGTTCGCAACTATTTGTCATAAGCACGTATGCATATGATCATGTTAATCTAAGCCAATTTAAAATGAGTCTCGTATATGAGTGTAAAACAATACCAATTTCAATAAAATTATCAAGACTCAATCTCTGATTAATTCGAGTATAAATTTGTTGGTTTGTTGACAAGAAATTCCCCCTGATCGGACGGCCAGCGAATGCCACAAAACTCACAAAAATATATTTTTTGTAAGTATATTAATTTATCTAACCGCTACAAACATTGATTCATGTCATTTAGTGGCCATTCAACAGACCAGCAAATCTGCACTCTTTAAGCCATTAACTAGCCAGCAAAGTTCTTGCCTACTGCGAGGGCATTGTATAAATTAATTTATTGAAAAAATATTAAGATAAACATTTTTTTATTAAATATGTTTAATAAGAATAGAAGTTTGTTGTTGTTATTAGTTATGCATTTTCGTATATATATAACACATATTTTAAATTCTAATATATACTTAGAAGATATTATTTGTTTAAAAAATTAATTTTGTCATTTAATGGGCTCAATATTTGTTTGAATTATAGTTTTATTGGTACTTAAAAGATTTACGGTTATTTTTAGAGATTGACTGTTTATTTTAAAAAAATTAATTTTGTGTATTTGAATTTGGATTTATTATTAATTATAAAAATTATAATTTTATTACTAATTATTAGATTTATTGTTATTTTTAGAGGTAGCTTATGGGTAGAAAGCCTACGATTAGAGTGTCGCAAGCAACGTTCTCCGCTTTAGAAGAGAATAGATTCTTGTCACGGGCTACGTGCAAAATCGAAACCCTAGGCCCACCACAAGTAATCGCAAAGAAAAAGAGCCCAAAGAAAGGCCCATGAGTAGAGAAGAAAGGAAATGGGCCTCCAACCATCCCTGAGAGAGCCCTTTGCCATCCCCTACATCTTCCCCCATTGGCTATCGCTTCTCTCCAAGCTCAACCCTTGCTCTCTGGCCATCGCACCATCTCTTCAATCAATCACCGAACTCCGATCTCCTTCTCTGCACCGTTCTTCTTCCTTCCCCGCTTGTGAGAACCCCTCGCCCCCCCGCTCCCTGGTGGAGGCCGCGCAATTCCGATTCGGATCTCGTTCTGCGCCGCTCCCTGTTGCCTCGCAATGGCCGACAGCAAGGTCGATCTGCCCGACGAATTCCTCGCCACGAAGCCCGGCGACCAGCCGTGGCTTCTGAAAGGTATCTTCTTTTTTTTTGTTTGTTGGGGGGGAGGGGGTTGTGGGATTTCGGAGGGGTGCTGGTTTTGTGTGATCTGAATTGATGTGATCTGAGTCGCCTGGATTTTTTTGGAAGTGCGATTGTTGGGAGGTGATTGGTTCTGACTGTTTGATTTCGATTTGGGGACTTTGAGAAGTTGCTTATAAGTTTCAGTGTTGATGATAAGTGGAATTGAGTTTTTGGTTTTGATCTAGGGTTGTAAGAAGTAGCATGGTTGTGACCTTTTGATCTTGATTTTAGGAACTTGATAGAAGTGATACTTAGTATTTGTTTTTGATTCTAGGACTTGAAGAAGTTGGTTTAAGTTATATGGAGGCCTGAATTTTTGACTCGCTAGAAGTTATGGAGTGCTAATCTTTGATTTCGATTTTAGGACCTTGTAATTGGTTTTGTGAAGTGTACCTTGTGGAGGGGTTGTTTGGTTCTGACTCTTGAATTTTTGTCTTAGGACTTCTAGCTAAGTGCTGGAAGTTAAACGGTATTTTATAAGTGTACTTACTAATGAAGGATTATTGTTCCTGACTGCTTGATTTTGATTTTATGGTGAAGTTGCGGGAAGTTAAAGGGAGTTTAAAGTGTACTTGCTAGTGGGAATGACTTTTTCTGATTGTTTGATTTTAATTTTAGGACTAAAGGAGTTGCAGGAAGTTAAAAGGTATTTTTGAAGCCTCCTTGTGGAGGGGGTGCTTGGTTCTGAGTCTTTGATATTTTATTTTAGGACTTCAAGAAGTTGCAGAAAGTTGTAGGCTTTTATAATCCAATTTTTGGGGATTATAGATGGTTACTGTTGAATATTCATCTTAGGAATTCATGAAGTTCTAAGGGGTTTTAGAGTTTGGTTTAATTAGCACTTCTGTATTGCTAGAAGTTGTTGAATATTTTGTTTATAATTAATTTGATCGGTGTACGATTGGCTCTGGCTTTTTGATTTTGTTATTAGGATGATAAGATTTTGTTGAGTTTTTTTTATATGTCTACTTACAGAGGGAGACTGTTTGATTCTGATAATAGTACCTCAAGAGGTTGTCAGATTTTTTCTAAGTGTGTTTGCTTTATGTGTGTGTGAGAGAGAGAGATTGGTGATGAAAATTTGATTTTAGTTTTAGGACTTTAAGAAGCTGTAAGAAATAACTTTTTTTTTTTAGTGGCTTCATTTTTGGTGATTGGTGTGTAGCGCTCCTTGTTGCTAGTTGTTGCTTGCCTGACCTACTCGTTGGGAAAATCATGTAAGGATCTGCATTAACTCTTGAAGCAGTGAAACTTATTTGCTATATAAAGAAAAGAAACATCGATTAAAGTCTAATGTGATGTATTATTTTTGGTATATTGTGATTGACATATCCATGTGATGTGATTGGCTTATATAATTTGTTATGGATGGATTTTTTTTAATCAAGCGACAAACAGCCTTTTGATAACCAAAGATGCATTTGGTCCAATTATATTTTTTTGCCAAACAAACCGAAGTTTGTAGCGCATATGCTTACATCAATGTGTAGGACGATGCACAAATGTATTTGTGCTAAGCATGGCTTTTTTGCCCATAATTTTTGCCCAGTCAATGGGAAGCGGCCACAGTTAGTATGTTAGTAATTTTGTGTCATATTTACCTTCATGAAGGAATTGCATTATAAAGTGGTTGTTCTCATATTTGAGTCCTGTCCTCCAAGTCTACTGATGCTACTTTAGTGGTCATGAATTAACATTACCGTGAGCAATTCAATCAGTGATTTTGAAAATTTTTCATTCATCTGCAGTTATCCTTACACTTTTCTTTTGTATTCAGTTTCCTTGTGTTTTCTCATGCTTCTGTTTTTCCTTTTCAATATTTTCTTTTTGGAGGTAGAATCTTAATTACTGTTGTTTTTGTGTTCATTTCAGATGGCTCTCCAAGATTGATTGATGTGGATAAGGGAATTTTGGGGTTTGTTGATGACTCCAAAGGTAGTCTGGATAACTTAATGTTCAATTCTCACTTGTTCTTCTTCCGAGTATTAGATCTCAGCTATCTTTTAGAGTACATCTATGTGTACCACAAAATTGATTGCTCGTTTTTTGGGTTTATATATGATAAAATGCAGATCAAGCAGCATCTGAGAATAGTATACCGTTGTCACCTCAGTGGCTCTATGCTAAGCCTGCTGAAAGCAAGATCAGTCTTTCTCTTGCCCTCGGAGTATGGCCCTTTTCCCTTGTTGCTATATATATTCTATGAGATCTTATTTTATCATGAAGTTGCTTTTCTGTAGATGTAAATCATTTGAATGATCTATGGGCGAATGTTTGTTCTATTTTGTCTGTTAAATATTTTCTGATATAATGTTTGTTGTATAAACTTCTTTGGTATGAAAAGGATGTTCCTGCTCAGAAGGATGGGTGGCGCATAGAAGGCTCTCAAGACAAAAAGGATTGGCGGAGGAATGCTGTTGATAGTGAAGGAAATCGTCGCTGGCGTGAAGAAGAAAGAGAAACAACCATGGTGGGCAGAAGAGATCGTAGAAAAGACGCAGAAAGTGTAAACGAGTATCGCAAGAATGATCGTCGTTCTGAGAATGTTTCAAATAGAGAAACTATCGAAAGCAGGGCTCCGTTGCTTTCTTCTGACCGTTGGCATGACGTTGGTGGTCGCAGTTCTGCGCATGAGTCTAGGCGTGATAGCAAGTGGTCATCCAGGTGGGGTCCAGAAGACAAAGAAAAGGATTCCCGACCTGAGAAAAAGGTTGATGCTGATAAAGAGGATGGTGAAAAACAGGCTTCTTTTGTGGCAGTATCTCGTGCTGAGCGTGATGCTGATTCTCGTGATAAGTGGAGACCCCGTCATCGTCAAGAGTCACATCCTACTATTTCTTCTGTGTACCGTGCAGCTCCTGGGTTTGGGCTTGAGAGAGGGCGGGTAGAAGTTTCAACAGGTTTTGCTCCTGGGCGTGGAAGGTCAAGCCTCCCTGGAGGCATATCTGGTTACAAAACTCCTTCTAATGCACCTATTGGTGCTGGCTCTTTAGACAGGAGCTTGTCGGGTGCTGGAAAATTTGCTTCATCAGCAAACACATTTTGCTACCCTAGGGGTAAACTTCTTGACATCTACAGGAAGCATAGGTTGCACCCTTCATTTGATTCTGTTCCTAGTGACTTTGAGGAAGTACCTGTCATAACTCAAGCATACTCTGTCGAGCCTCTGGCATTTAGTGCGCCTGATGCTGAAGAAGAGGTATTGATCAGTTTCATATGTTGGTGACAAATTATGAGTATTTGTTGCTTTGTGCACTTAGTTCTGCAATTTTTGTTTGCTATGGTTGATGGTGTTTTTAACAAATCTGTAGTGAGCTTTCCTGAAAATATCTCGAAAGGGTAATGTTTCCGTGCTTATGCTACAAGGTTCAATCTGTTTCTCTTAGTGGCTTTTCCTTGAGCTATGGTTATATATTTTGATTGACTGGAACAAGGTTTGGGTCATCACGGGATGTCGCCTAGTTCTTGGCGAGTTCCCAGTCTCGGGAGGTGTCCGAGACAGAACACCTCTCTGAGAAAGGGAGAGCACAAAGGGGGAGAGGGAAGGCAGTAGCAGCATCGACCAGAGAGAGAGAGGGGAAGATAGATGCAGTGGGTGACCAGAGAGGGAGAGGGAAGGTGGTGCCAACAAGGTAGGGGAGAGAGGGAAGGCGGTGGTAGCAAGGAATTTCGCTGCCTTAGGACAGTTAGAGTTACTGCCGCCGTTTACCGGGGCTTCCATTCAAAGCTTATAACACTTCTCCTTCCAACCTTCCAGCACCGGGCATGCGAGCGGGGCAGTAAATAAAAAGTTCTTTTTCAAAAAATAAGAATATTTTTTTCTTTTTAATCATTGCATCATCCGTATGTAAAAATTTTATATAATTGCTTACGTAGAAAAAGCTATATACTTCTGTAAATATTTGTTTTAAATATTTTTATATAAATTATTTATTGCAAAAATGTTTTTTCTTAGATTCATATAAACTTTTAATATGAATATTTTTAAAGTAAATTGTTTATTATATGTATATATGTTTAATTTTTTTATTATTTTTATGCCTTATTGTATTTGTTTAACTTAATAATGCGAATTTTACAAATTATAATAAAAAATAGAGTCTAAAGATTAAGATGTATATACAACTATTATGAAAAACAACTGAAATTTGAAAGTGTATATAGGTTGAAAGGATTGTCTACTTGTGACTTTATGAATAAATATATTAGTTTGATTGTTAATTTAAATTAAATATTTATATAATTGATAGGTATTATGTATAAAATAATTATTTATATTAGTGCATGTCTGAGATCTCTCCGGAATCTCTCTGAGATCTCTCTTTTGGACCCTCTGAGATGAGGGCAATCCTTGGGTTGAGCTTAATGTTACCTCTCGCTCTATACAGTATTGATGGATCTAAATTTAATAGCTTTTAAGAATTTTAGCTATGTTGCCCTGGTTTATAATTTTTTAAAAAAAATAAAAATGAGTTGCTGTTGAGTGAAAGAATCTCAATGTGACATTGCTGTTGGCTGCAGTTGGATCAAGTTTGTGGAATTGCCAATTTTATCATTGTATATCTGAAATATGGTGATTGATGCAATCATCATGAATAAATTTACTTGCGGCTAAGACTTTGTTGTAAAATGAAGCATTGCATAAATAGGGTGAGAACCTGTTTAAGTATATATAGCAAGCAGTTTGATCTTATTTAGGTTTTGGCATACCAAAGTCTCTGAAGTTTTATTTTCTTCTTTATGCTGTGCCTCTAAAAGGTCTCATGTTGCTCTCACTTTCTCTTGGATGCTTTTAATTTTTTAGTACAAATAGATTGGTTTCAGAAGCGATTTCAAATTTTTTCTTTACCGAGTCATGATTTTCTCTTGAGGTCATTAACTTCTATGTTCTCTTTCTTATCCTTTTAAGTTTTAGGGTTTGATGCTGACTGTTTTGAGGCATTTTTGTAATGTTCACTTTTCTGTGCGAACTCATCATTACTACAAACTCCATCTTCTAGTAGGCCAGTTGGTGATATCAGGTTAGAGGGAGAATGCCATAAGAAGAAATGAATAATTTGTGTTCTTTTGACATGTGGGCCTCTTTCTGTAAACGTTCGAAAATTCTGGCCGGCTTAGAATGAGTCCACATGTTTTGAACAGAAAAGTGAGTTTAGGTCCACTGTTCCATCTGAGTGGGCTTCTTCTTATGGTTTTCTTTCACCTGTGGGGTGTTCTGGCTGCGGAAGTTATTCTGTGAATGTCAGAATGTGTGTGATTGCTTTGCTTTTAGATAAACTATCGTGGCAGGTGTTGTGTAGAATGAAGTAATATCTTAACTATATTACTTTGGGTGGCAGGTGATTCTTGAAGGCATATCTAAAGGTAAAGTCACTAGTAGTGGTGCATCATATACTACAAACAGGGAAAAGATGGAAAAGGCCCAAGAAAATGACACTACAGGTCAGGCATTAACCCTCTCTTTTTTGTTCATGAATTGACATTTGAATTTTTTGGACCAATTAATTTTTGTTCAGGTTGTGTAACTGACATTTCTCCCGAGACAAAAGTTGGTATTGCATCTGAGAATATAAGGAGCCCCATAGTAGAGGAAAATGCTCGTAGTATGTTATGTGGCAATTTTCTTTTTTCTTTCATTTATCATGAGGTGTTAATTTTCTGGCCTGTCTTTTATAATTTTTACTTTGGTTGAAAGATCATATGACAAAGGAAAAGGAAAGTGAGGTGAAGGGTCTCCTGGATGTCAAAAATAACAAAGAGGAAGCTTTTGGTGATGCACATTATGATCATGAATTAGGACCAATTCATTCGTCAACTGCGCCCATGCATGCTGGCAATAATACTAGTTTGTATCACTCTGCTGAGCCATCTAACTTACCAGCTGCTTTGGTTGATCATTCGAAGCTGTCCAACGATTCTAATGCTCTTTTTGAGCTGCTCAACCCAAAAGTACATTTCAGCCATGAGCCTTTAGTTCCTTCAGATGGGGAAGTGAAGCACCTAGAGCAAGTTCTTCCTCCAGAGGAATTAAGGTTTTTCTACCGTGATCCCCAAGGAGAAATTCAAGGGCCCTTTCTGGAAGTTGACATCGTATCATGGTTTGAACAAGGCTTTTTGGCACTGATTTACCTGTATGCTTAGCGGGTGCTCCTGAAGGAACTCCTTTTCTGGAACTTGGTGAAGTCATGCCACATTTAAAAGCCAGAGGACAATCTACTTCCGGTGTACAGGCTCTCAACAATCTCCAGCTAAACGAATCTGTTGGAGCCGACTTGGACATTGTTAATACATTAGATCTGGGCGGGTCCGTTGCTGCGAAGGACCTACAATGGTCCCTGGATAGAAGGAATCTTGATAATAATGTAGAGAACACTTACTCTAATTTGCCCAAATCGAAGGCAGAAGTTCTTGCGAGTATGCCCAACTATGAGACTGGAAGCTTTCATGATTATGCTGCACATGGAGTTGGAGGTTAGTTTCCTCACTGTATTTACATTTATTCTTTAATTTTTTTAAATTAATTTTGTTTTTTTCTTTGGCAGAAGTCATGTTTACTGAGAAAGCTACTGCTAGTGTTGGAAATTTGGGTGGGAATGCATTTTCCACCTTTCAGGATTCCTTTGGTAATGTTGGAAATCATCAGTCACTGGGGAATAGAATGGGAGGAAATAACATCCCTGATCACAAAATTTTCAAGGATGCCAATATCCATCCTCTTGGACTGCATTGGTCTGAGCTGGAAGGAGGTGCTTCACTAAAGTTGTCACAATCTCCTGGGGTTGCTGATCAGGGTTACCTTAGAGATGTCTCTCATCCAGTACACAAGCAGAATTCCTTGAGTGCCTTAGGTGATGATCCACTCGCTCAAGAAGCGTGGTTTGACGATTACAGGAGAAACAACCTTAACCCCATGACACACCTTCATGATGCCATGGATAACAGACACCTCTCATACATGGATCCTGAAGTAAACCGCTTTGATTTGTCAGAACAGTTGCTTGCTCAGGACATGCAGAAGCAGCAATTGCACCGACAGATGCGATTATCCAATCAGCTTTCTACTCATGGAGTGCTTGACCAGTTGGCAGGACCCAACCTTACTCATGGCTATAATCTTACTCATCAGCAACTAATGCCGCAACCTAATTCTGACATGGAACATCTTTTGCAACTCCACCTACAACAAGAACGAGAACATCAGCTTCAACAGAAGCAACTTCAGTTCCCGGAACCACAGATTCACCATCGTCAAATGCAATTACAACAGCAACAACAGTTACTTTTTGAAAGGTTATTGCAACAACAACATATGCAGGGTCATCATCCTAGCTTTTTGCAGTCACGAGGAGACTCTTTGGAAAGTCCAAATGTGCTTGATCAAGCACTCTATAAGCAGCAACTCTTTCATGAGCTACAGCAACAGCAGCAACATCTTAGACTTCAACAAGATTTAAGTCTTGAGCAGATCCAGGCCAGGTTCGGGAACTTGCATCCAGAACATCTCAGGCAATTTTGGAACTTATGATTCTTCAAAATCAAAAGCAACAGCAAATGCATCCATTGGAGCATCAGCAGATACTTATGAACTTGCACCAGCACGAGCAACAACTTCAGGTACATGCTTTGAGACAGCAGTTGGAAGAAGAGAGGCAGCAGATAGGCAGGATGTGGTCAGGGGATGAATCTAATCAATTTGGGAGATCAGGGGCTCGGTCTACTGGATTCAGCCCTTCAGATGTATTCAATCAGCAGCATCTAAGGGTGCCCTTTGACCAAATGGGCGAACATGAAAGGAATCTTGCATTACATGAGAAACTTCAGCATCCTGGAACTTTTGAACAGCCAAGCCCATTGTCAACAGATAGATCAATGTCATTGCCCAATGTGAGTCCTGGACCAAATTTGGATGACCGTATGAACTCTCTGGTTCGGAGAGCTCAAGGTTTAGATGTACATGAAAGGCATAGTGCTCAGTTGGATTTACCTACTTCAGGTTTTCAGTCTTACAGTCACCGTCAAATACCCAACCAGCTTCATGTGCCTCAGCTGCAACAAGTGGGTGTTTGGTCCGAGGATAATGGCCAATTGCCCAGCAGCTGGAAGGAGTCAAGGTTTAATCCGGTGCGTCTTGAAGCAGATCAAAAGAAGAGGGAAATGGGAGCAACTGTGGTTGGGGAGGAAGAAGGTTTGTGGGCATCTGCAGATCTGGATGCAAAAATGAGTATATTCGATTTGGTTCATTTAACATCTGGAGCGCTGGGGATAGGTACAGATGGTGTTCCTGCCATTGATTCTTATGGAAAAGAACCCTCATGGCATGTATCTATGTCTGCACCTGGACATCACTTGGGAAATGTCTCAGAAGTGCCTTATGATATGAATTTTGGAAACTTAGGTGCTTTGGAGGAGCAAGCTAGCAGCCTTGGAAATGTTGAAAATTTGCCTTTGAGGTCTAATTCAGGAGTTTTCATGGACGAGCAGCAGCTTCTTACTCTTAACAGTGAGACAGGACAGACAGCATATGCAGGTTCCAATCCCTCCGGTGGCATAGAGGGGAATGATGGAAAGAAGGGTAAGAAGAGGGGAACAAAAGGCAAGGGTGGAAATAAGTCAGGCTCAGAATCTGAAGGTGTATCGGAATTGTCAGGAACTCTGTCTGCAGATTACCCAATTCATATACCATCTAGGCAAGCTTCTGTGGGTGGTATGTTTTTGGCTTGGTGCTGTATTATCATGTCTAATGTTATCTTTACTCCTTTAATTGTAGCTCTGTTCTTTATGTAGGTGGCAAGATGGACTTCCTCAATTATGATTTAGGTGGATCTGCCTGCAGTGATGACATGAGCAGAGAAAGGTGTACATTTTATTGATTCTGTCATTTTCATCAAGCATGTCGTTTTAGAAGTTCGTTGTGTTATTCCATCGGTTGATTATTTATCCTTTTCGTGTGTAGGTTAACCACAACGCTTCCTAAAGGGTATGACAGCTCCCTCTTGAAGCGTACACCATTTGTTCGGCCTGTGTCTGCGCAGGAAGTTCTAACAGAGATGGCATCCTCTTCTGCTGTCAACCCAAAGAACTTTGCGAACACTTCTTTTATTCCAGATGGTTTGCTCATCTTTATTTCCAACCAACATCCTAACTTAAGCAACTTGACATTGTGTTTGTATGACACTTTTTTTTCTTTTCTTTTTTGCAGAAGAAAAAGGAGACACTGGTAGAAACCAAGGTAATTACATGGTGGATTCATTATCTGCCTCTAGCAGAAACGATATGCATTTTCGACGAGCTTCATCCTGCAGTGATACAGATGTGTCGGAGCCTTTGTTTGTAGACTTGTTGAAGGGTGCTAAGAAGGCTGGTCCGGAACATGACGCCAATGCAGGGTTTCCAGACTCACAAGACGGGGCTCAAGGGGCCAAAAGTGGGAAAAAAAGGGCAAGAAAGGTAGGCAGATTGATCCAGCTCTATTAGGGTTTAAAATTTCCAGTAACCGCATCTTGATGGGCGAAATTCAGCGCCCCGAGGATATGTAGTATGATTTTTTGTAGGTTTTTCTGTATCATATTTTTTACAGCTGAATAAGCAAGCATATTGCCCGCATTTTGTATGTAAAGCTTTTTTTAGTTCATTAATTTTTTTATTAACTGATTTAGTTACATTTTTTACGTTTAAATTGGCGCCGCATGAACCATGACACTAAGTGTGGATAAATACGGATAAAGCTTTTACTACTTATTCCTGGCGGTGAAGGTTTTAGGAACCCGTACAAGCACAAACGAGCATCTTCCCGCCGGAGGATTTGATACTCCACGAATCGCTAGATTTACTCGTCCAAATCATTAACTAAAGTTGGCGTGTATTAATTCCCTCTTTACGGTCTATCTTTGTATCTCTTTTTAATTAAATAAAACATTGGCATTCTAGCATGGCAGGTTCGACCTATACTAGATACTAACTCAAATAATGTATTAACTCAACTAGGCAAGAGATTGTGTTACGCCTGGTCGATATTAAATAAATTTTAATTTTATATATAAATTTATTTAATAATAAGATAAATTATAATAATTTAATATCTTAGATGTAAGTTATATTGAATTTTAAAGATAAATTTTAATTGAATAAAAAAATAATTATAATTATTTGATTTTTTATTGTATTTTTTTAAAACAATTAAACCAGCGCTTGTTAATAAAAAGTTAAAAGTTGAGGTTTCTAAAGGTGTTTTTTATTTTTGTTTTTAAGAAATTAAGGTTAGTGCAATTGGACTTGGTAATTTTTTATAGGAAATATTTTTATTGTATTTTGATTGACTACTTCTCTTATTTTTAATCTCGGACACAATTAATCTAAATCATGTTAATATGAAGTTAAAAGTTGAGGTAATTGTGTTTAAACCCGGGACCTTTTATATTAAATTTTTTTTTAAAAAAATATTAAGGTTAGCAAGATTAATTCTCGTGACCACGTCACCTTCTATATTGAAAGATATTTTTTGTTTTTATTTTTAGTAATTAAGGTTAGCAAGATTTAATCATGTAACCCTCTACCATAAGTATTTTATTATATTTTTAAAATTTTTGTATTTTAATTAATTAATTTTTTTACTTTTAATCTTCAGTAAATATTGCATTTTCCTTTAATTAATATATAAGTGTAGATGGGGGCAACTATTCTGGCCCTTAAGTTCACGGGCATCATTAGTAGACTTTTAAGATGCGGGTAGCCTTGAGAAGGGATTGTCTAACTCAATTGGATTTGTTGTTTTATTAATCAATGAAATGACCGATTTGAACATGTGACTTAAGGGCTAGAAGAGGTTGGTCATTGATTGATTTATGAAAGGTTTCTGATAAAATAAGAGGCAAATTTAGCCGCTCCAATTGCAAAAGTATTTGTCATTACTGTTTTATCAATTTATCATTTTATTGGAGTTAATTATTTATTTTTAAAAGTAAAAATAAATTTAAATTATTTTATATAAATAAAAATAGTATCATTATTATGTTTAATTATAATTTTATATGATTATATCCTTTAAAGATATTGGCTTAACATAAATATATACGGTAAGTGCTATTAAATTTGTGAAATTGACAAAAGTTTTGTGTTGCTAAAGAGTTGTGTAGCTCAAATTAAAACTTACTAACCGTTAACCATTCATTGCAATTAAAAACAATCAAAAGTTGATAGTCAACAAACTATCAAAAATATAGTAATTGATGTGGTAATGGTTAACGGTGAAAATAAACTTGTTGCCAAACTTAAAAGTTGAAAGTTGAAACATAATGTTATACATTTCAGCTATGTTTTCAGAAATGTTGATGAAATTTCATTCATAAAATGTGTTAAAACTAGGATTTGCAAATTACAATGCCTTTAAATAATAATATAACATTTAAATGTACAATTATTTTACATGATAACACTCCTTGTAAGGAAAGGCTATAAGATCTAATGCATAAGTAGATGTCCATCACTAATAGCAAGCCACTGAAGATATATAATGGATGGAAGTTTCTTTATTGGATCTATCAGTTATGTTAGGTACAAGACCTTCCAATTGATGAGTACTTATCTTGACAAGCTCCAAGCCCCAACCATTACATTTATTATTTATTTTGTTATTATTTTTTCTTCTATTGTATTTCCCCCACGACAGTTATTTGATAAATATCGGCAACATAGAGGTATAACATGTACCAAAATTTGGAAGGCCTCTGACGTAAAAATCTTGCATTATAAAATAAATATATATTAAACAAGACAGAAAAAAGTAACATAAATAGAAAGGTAGCTACAAAATCTTCAAACCAATTAATTTTGAACTGAATTAAATAATAATTTTTTATCAAATAATAAATACAACTATTAAAAGTATCAAAGAAGATTAATTGGGCTAGCTTGAACGTGACTAAAATTCTTTAATTTTGAGTACTAACAAATTCAACTAAATTACATTTGTTCCTAACAAAATTTGTTCTACTCACATCTAAACTTTTAAACCTAAGCATTGACCTCATTGCTAGAAGATCTCTAAACCTATAAACTCCTTAAGGTGTTAGGTAAGATCTAAACTTTACCATTTCAATTGTATATGAGCCGAATATCACAATGATAGGCCTTTTAACTTTGCCAAAACAATATTTGCCAGTGATATCAATTTTGTCCGTCTTGCCAAAATCTGGCAAAAATTTCAGCGGCAATTGCCGATCACCGGGAAAATTATCAACCGCTTTTGTTTGGCTTTCAAACCCATTGACTCACTGCACCCCATTAGTTGTTTGGACCCGTTAATCCATTATCTTGTATGACTCACTATTTTTTAAACTAATTATTTGTTTGCAATATTAATTACTATCTTAACTACTTACTAGACTATTGATTTTACTTTTTTAGATTAATTATTTGATTTATTAAGTGCAATCTTTTTAAATCTTTTAAGTATTTAGTGAATTATTTCGATAGGTATCTTGCCCCGAACGAAGAAATCGGCCGATTTAAATTAGATCAGGAGCAATCCAATTCGAAATGGGCGTTGAATCAGGTGAGAATCAGTTTTTAGATAAATAACTAAAATACCTTTGTTATGATATTAAATAAATTATTTATATATGAGCAAAATTAAAATTAAAATTTTAAAATCACGAAAATACCCATTGCATCACCCTACCTCTATCGCCGCCTTTTTCCACTGACTTCGAGTGCCATTTATCGCCACCCCTTGCCTCCGCCCATGCCGCCCCTGCGCAGGGGACAGTTGGGGGCGACAGGTGGGGGGCGGGGCAAGAGGTGGGGGGGGGGGATGAAGGAGCGGGGCCGGCAAGGGAGGTGGGGCAGGGCGGTAGCAGCAGCAGCCGCGGTGAAGAAGCGGCACGTCAAAGGTGGCATTCATGTAATTAAAAATTGACTCGACTCTTACTCGAATAAAAAATAATAATTAATTTCAAATAATTTAAAAAAAAATCCAAAAAATATGAAAATATATCATAAAATATAATACACACAATAATATTAAAATGACATTAATACCTAACTTTTATATATTTATGTTATAAATTGTCAAATTGTTATATATAACCAAATTAGACGATTCAACTAAATCGATTCCTGTTCGATTTAGACCGATTCGATTTAATACAGTGACTCCCTTAAAAACAGATTTCGATTTCGATTCCGATTTTTACAACCATGATCTTGCCTAATAGATTATTAAAAGCTTATTACTATTAATTAGTTTATATTAATTAAGTAAATTAAAAATTATGTTAGTTTTAATGTGTACTATTGTTGCTTTGGGAAAAAAATGTATATTATTGTTCATATCCTATATTATTTAGGGTTCAAGTCATGTTTATACATTTAAAAGAAGGGAAAAATTATCATTATCTTATAATACTATATTATAACCATCGTAAATATTACCAAAAATACTACATACTAGCTTAGACCCGCACCATTGCGCAGGTCATGTCTAACGAGCTTTTTAAAATTTTATTTAAATAAAATAAAAAATTTATCATATTAAAAAACATAAAAAACTTCTCTTTTGAATAAATATAATAAATAAGTATATAATAATTTTACAATTTAAAAACCTAACATAAAACATCTACAATTTTTGATTAAAAAATCTTAATAATATCAAAATTAATATGAACATTAAAGGCCAATATAAATTGTTTTGTATTAAAGATATTTAAATTTTCAAGTGGCCCTCAATTTTTATTCACCAAAATTATATCTAAATGTTAAGTAATTAATTAAAGCTGTAGATTATTTTTTTATCATTTTTTATATGCAAGATATTTTAATTTAATTAATAACATATGAATAAATATAATGTAAATTGAAATGCAAATACGAGTAAATATTTAATTTTAAGCATAATTTTTCCAAATATGTTTAGAAATATCTTGCTCATTAAAATCAAATTATAATTATAAAAAAGCAAAAAATCATGTGAGGAAATTTTAAAATTCAATGTCAAATATTAATATATAATTTATTAAAACTATTTGTTTTAAATAGTTAAAAGTAATTATTAACTAAAACGAAGAGTTTTGGGTGAGTAGAAGACACATCAAGAGTTTTTGGCAATTAAGAAGTGGTTTGGAAAATTATTAAAAGGCGAGTTACAAAGTTGTAGATATAAAAAAAATGTAATTAGAGAGATCATTAGGAGGCGAGTTAAGAGCGTTAGAAGACAGGGAGATTACTTATATAGTTAGTAAGTATAGTTAAATAGATAACTCTTATGTATATCCAAACATTGCAAAGTATGAGTTAGTCACGCTGATTAATACAAAGTATGATTGTATAAATCGGAATCGGAATCGAAATCGGTTTTCCAGTGAATCGGAATCGGAATCGGCCGATCCGATTTAAATCGGCCGCACGGAATGGGCCGATTTCTGCAAACACTGATACAAAGCGGGCGGCAAGTAAGTAGAGGAGAAGCCTCTCCACCACCAATTCACCAGTCGACAAAAATATATACACATCTTATCTGCAAGCACACACCTCAACGCCTTCTCCTTCCCCGGCAATGGCGGCCTCCCTTTCCACGCTGGTCGGCACCTCCCCTTTCTCCACTCTTTTCCATATCTGCTCCCCTTCTCTGATTTTTCTGATTGGTTGTTCGGTCCTGACTGTCTCAGCTCAATGTGGGTTCGTCGGTCTCCGTGGACGCCTTCGCCTCTCCCCGGTGCCATCTCGGGGGGCCCAGCTTCCGCTCTCGCCCCACCGGCGTCGCTTCTTCGTCCTCCATCTTCCTCGGCGGCTCCGCCCGGCAGGTGTCTCGGCCGCTGGCGCTGTCCGGGGCGGGGAAGAGCGGTTCTTCGCTCGTCTCCGTTCGGGCCGAGTCCCAGGTTATGGTTTTGTTGTTGTTGATTGGCTGTTTTTTCTTTGTTTTTTTTTTTTGCGGTTGTGGAGTTGGGGGACTGGTTGTTGGGGCTTCGTTGTTGTGGTTCGCGATGTAAGATGGTGTCGATTGGGGTGTGATGTTTGGTGCGGCATTGATTGGAAGTGTTGTTTACTGATGATGATGCTGGTTATGCTTCTCAAAGCGATGCTTTTGTTGTGTTGAGCCTTTTTCTCTTTTTTCTTTTTTTAAGAAAAAGATGCAGCGGCATTTTGTCTTCGGGCCGATGTATTCTTAGTCGTGCTTTGTGTGACTGAAATCCTATGGAATGGACAGTTCCGTGAAGCTGTATGTTGGCAAGAAATGTGAGCGGGGGTTTATGCTAGGGGAAATAAGAAAACAGTTCTTTAATTAACATTCTTTATTTTGATAGGATACAAGTTGTGTTCCGTTTGTTATGATAGTGTCTCAGTTGTTTTTGGTCACTGTCGAAATCAATGGAATCTTGGCTTCTTAACAGAGGTGAAGCCTACTTAAAGCTATCTCGAAGTAATGGCTGTGATTTTGGTGACGCCCTTGTGGCTGCATTTAGCTTTATTTGGTAGAAGGGTGCGTCTTTTTGGCTCCTCGCTGGTGTTTTATGAGTTGCTGCTGGTTTCCGAAGCTAGATGCTAAAATCGTAGTCAACGACCAATCTGGTAAAGCCTTGTGGTTGTAAGAATTGTAAGAAAGGGTTTCCTTAAATATTTGTCTTCTCTCACATTCATGTAAGCATCTTCTTTTAGGCTGAACAGTTGGGAAAATCAGATCACAGTTCTCTAAAATTGTTGCTTTTACTAGGAGTCTAGCTTTAGACAGTATGTTATGATGACTATCTTAAGTGTTTTTCATCACCACCAAAATAATGTAATCTTAGCTTTTTAGTAGAAGCAAAGCCATTTGAAAACTTTGAGCTTTTCGAAGAGTTGGTTATGAAGTATAATTTGGATGGCACCCGAGCCAGCCTTGAGAGTAGGTGATGAATCAAAACTAAGATGGCATCAGATCCATAAAGATTGCTTTGAAATCCTTCCTGATTAAAAAATACCCATAGAAATGTTCTCTTTTCATTTTCACGTAAAGCCCAAAGAGATGTGTGCACGTGCTTGTGGGTGTTAAATGTTAAATATTAGAGAATCTCTTTCCGTACAAGCCACAGCGTTTAGGAGAGCGGGATACTTATGAAGGTAAGATGTTATATTGAGATCTCATACACCTTGAAAAGATCCCTTTGAGCGTTGACTTTAAGTTTTCATGTCGTGGTTTACTGTTATTGTTTGTGATGTTGGAATGCGTTAACTTTTGAATTGCAAAATATTTGGAAAACTGTAATGTCGGGTGTCTCTGGGTTTCATTTATTTCTTCCACGTAATTCACTTACTTTGGTCACTTCTTCATAGACTTATATCGGCTGGGTAGTTTGCGGATGTCTGAAGGGTTTATGATATTGAGTGTTTGCATATTTTCTAACCTATCTGTTTCTTGTTGCCTTGGATATGTATTCAATCTGCTGATTAACCATCAGTCAAGACAGGTTGAAGATTCCCTGACGGGAAAAAGTAATTTTTAGCATGCTTTTAGCCTGGTTTAAAATTATATATGTTCATGATTTTGGTTACTCTTTTTTTTTTAAAATTTTTACAGCAGTAACTAGTTCATGATTATGTTTTTTGCTCATATCAGATGAGTGAATGTGTTGCTCGTATGAAAGTGCTATCTATGCCCCGCATATTTCTCTAACTTGCCACATTCTTATTCTGTGTGCTTTTGTGATTTTAATATTTTATTACCTTTGGAGTTGGCAGAAATTACATTTAAATTATTAAGCTCTTATGTAGTAGTACCCTGTGATTTTAGCTTGAGTAGAAACTTGCATCTTTGAAGCTTCTTTTAATTTTTGAATGAAATTTGCAAATGAATGCTTGCTTGGCAGCCTTATAGATATAAATGATACTGCATTGTGCTTGTGAAGAATGCTTTCATTCTGGCAAGATTGCTTATTTTTGCACATTCCATTTATCACTATTATTTGTAATTTTACCTTGCATTTTTTTTCTTAAAACTTGAGTTGGATATTCTATCTGTCATATAGTGTTTAATTGATACCTACCATCTGAACTTATATTATGTTGTAATTGGTGGTGATTTTATGTTTTCTTTTGGTGATGGAAAGAACATAATAATACCAATACCCATGTATATCACAATGCCTTTATAGGCCATTATGTTCTCAAATGTGTGAGCTTGCTCTTTTTGTTGTTCTACAAGCATCAAATATGATAAAAATATATATTTATTGCTTATAGTTCTTTTTTGAAGTTTCAGGAATCAGACTTGCAGGCTAAAGTTACCCACAAAGTGTATTTTGATATAAGCATTGGAAATCCTGTTGGAAATGTTGTCGGAAAAATTGTAATGGGCCTTTATGGTGATGTTGTGCCACAAACAGTTGAAAACTTTCGTGCTCTTTGCACAGGTTATCATGTCTTTTTCTTTTTTAAAAATGAAGTGTTATTTTTTATGGTTTTCACTTTCTAAACTTGTGCATTGCGTATTATGTTGAACCAATTTTTTTTTAATGTTTCTAGGAGAGAAAGGCTTTGGATACAAAGGATCCACTTTCCACAGAGTAATCAAAGATTTTATGATCCAAGGTGGTGATTTTGACAAAGGAAATGTAAGTTTTATTGTTACACAAATTGATTGTTTCTATTGTTCTGTTTATTTTTGTATTTGTTAGAAACTTGCTGTTGTTATGTAATTACCAAAAGTTTAGTTTGAATATATATGTAGTTTCTATCTCTTCAACCTAATTGTAACAACATTCTAAGCTTCATTTTGAAAAACCTTGTATGGTGCAAGTTGGTTTGGCGTAAGATTTGTGTTACACTTGTAAACAACAATCTTTCTATCCTCTCGGTTCCACCTTCAGTATATTTTGGCTAGGCACATGTGGATAAGTGATTGCCAAGAGTTTATAAGAGAATCAGCTGATAGGATCTTTTTCCTTATATAATTTGCACACCCTTGATAAACAAGAATTATGATTGTATATGTCAAAAATGGTATTTATTTCATGTTTTGTATGCCAACTTACGTACTTTGCATTCCAATATTTGCAGTCAATGTTTTTTAAAAAGTGCTGTTGGCTGTTTGCCATTTAAAATTAAATGTAAAATTTAATTGTAGCTATGGCCTTTGTCTTTAGTTTGATAAATTTATTTCCCTGCGCAATTTAAAAACTCTGGCAATATTTTGTATTCTTTAAAAATAGCTTGATTCTGGTTGTGGTTAGAGTGAGTCGTGAACTTAAACTTGATTCTGTGGACCAGTGAATGAGCTGACTTATATTTAAATTATTTGTCACGCGGATATTGTTGAGTTGTGGTTGTGCACAACAGCTATCTTATAAAGTTGACTTCGTTACGCTTTCTTAGTGACAGGCTGACAGCTAAACCAATATGAAAATTTGTTGGTTCATTACATTGTATTCAAGTGTGTTTAGTGTCATTACAAATATGAAAATGAGCATTGACTTGAGTCCTTTTCTCACAATGGGGCTCATGCCTCAAGTAAATACGTATGTTATGATTTTCATTTTCCTTGTTTGAAATTTCAGGGAACAGGAGGAAAGAGTATATATGGTCGTACATTCAAAGATGAAAACTTCAAATGTGAGTTCAATGTTTCTGCGCGTGTATGAACGTGCTCTCTCTTTCTGATATGGCATTCTTTTGCAGTATTCCATGTTGGACCTGGGGTCTTGAGTATGGCAAATGCAGGACCTAATACAAATGGAAGTCAGTTTTTCATATGCACCGTGAAGGTAAAAGTTTGATTAAACTAACTATTGATGGCTTTTAATGTTCTATTTGTTTAGTGATATATTACTTCCTCTTTAGGTATTTGAATTTTTCAAATTGAGTTTTGGGTGGACAGTACTAATAGAAGGAATACACTTTGAAAGGAAATATTAAGAAATCACGCAAAATTAATGGAGACATTCTTGCAACCCCCTTAGTAGATTTAGTGTGAACATCCTATTATATCGCTGTGAGTGGTTATAATCCCTCAACTGCCTTTAGTTCCATACGAGGGACATAAATTATCCTCGCAAAAATTCATGCAGCAAAAAAACATAGATCCTGGTTGCTGACCTGGATATTGATGGTCTATCCCGGACATTAGATGTTCGGAGTTGCGTATGACTGGCTGATCAATTGGTTGGTTTGGTTAAAAACAAACTAAATTACTTACTCAATTAACCAAATTAAGGTTGTAAAATCCAAACTATAATTGCTAACCAAACCGACCAAATTGAACTAATGCGGTTTAGTTTGGTTTTAACCGAACTTTGTCCAAACTAACCAAGTTGATATAAAGCATTCATTCTTAAGTGTTTGCTCTAATTATTTTTAAATTTTATTCAAGAAATAAAGAATTTTTGCGCACATTTAAAAGCTAATCATAAATTTATTACGAAAAGTTACATAAATAATGTTTTAATTTGATACATTATACAATAGGTACACAATATATAATACATAATAAATCATTTTCAATAAATTGAACCAAAATAACAGTTTTATAAATCTTTTTATATATTGTGATAACTAGAAATACATGAAGACACATGTACACGAAGGAAAAAATAAAGGAACTAATGCAAATGGATTTTTTTTCATTTCTTAATTTATTTGGTTTAATTGGTTTCGATTAAAAACTAATCAAACCTGAAGTCCGATTGATTTTCAGTCCAAATTACAATCAAATCGAACTAGCACTTAATCGAATACTGAAATGAGTTTGGTTTGGTTGGTTTCGGCTGTTAACCAAACCGTGCTCACCTCAATGTTTAAGAAAACTGGTGTGCATAACAGACGAAGAAGGTAACTGATGGTGTAAATTGGTTGTTGAATACAGACACCATGGCTGGACCAGCGGCACGTTGTGTTTGGACAGGTGCTGGAAGGGTTGGATGTGGTCAAGCTGATCGAGTCCCAGGAGACAGACAGGGGAGACCGCCCTAAGAAGAGGGTGGTCATCAGTGAAAGCGGGGAGATTCCCCTTGTTTGAGCTGGCTCTTGAGATTTAGATTGGGATTTCAATTACCCTTTAATGTTGTAGACTTTATAGGGTATTTTTGGAATTGAGAAACTAGAACTGCTCACGGCTTCCTTAGCTTCTCGTAAATGTGATCCAATGTCCTACTGGAGGCTGCAGGAACACGACCAAGCTGAGATTTAAAGTCATTAGGCAGCCTGAGATTTCTTGCCCTTCTTCTGGAATCTTGATGTTTAGCTATAAATGTAATGTACCGTTCATTGCTAGAGATAGCTTGTTGTTCCCGATTGAAAGCAAATGTGTGTGTTCTCCATGGCCATGAGACGTTGAAACTTCTGCCTTCGATTTGCCCACTCTTGTGCAGACAGCTGCTACCTTTTCTCTGTATCTCTGCAGGTTCATATCTGACGAGGGAATTCGAGAGTCCAAATTTGGGGTATTGATATGGAAATGTTGACTGACAAGCTTGTAGCCCCTCTCTGCGGTCTTTCCACGTGGTCTCATCTGGGGATCACAGTCTGCCGTGAGGTGGGAACCATAGTCAGGTGCAGTTCTCGTCGGGTTCTCGTGAGGAGTTGAATAATAAAAACTGATGATGACGTGAATCTGTAATTAATCTGCACGTAACCATGTCCAAATTCCAATATTGACTCTTTTATTCCAGAGCGCAGTTACTACTTGAATATGCTATTGGGGGGGGGATCACCTTATTACACTGATGATCCAACAACACAAGGATGACATTTCACCTGTGCGGAGATCGTTGTCCCATGGCGGCATGGCCTCCATTGATAGGGTTTAAAGATGGCTCTTTGGGGCACTGAAGCGTCAGAGACGCAATCAGAGAAGAGGGAGGCTAACCGCTAATGAGTCAAAGAGGACAAGGACTTGACAATCCGACCCAAAGCTGTTGAAGCCAGGTTATCACGGACAAACGACGTCCTCGGTTGTAGGCCAACACAAACCTTTACTTTGGATTTTTGAAGAAAAAACCTTTAGCTTCTAACTAACCGTCCAATCCAGTCCCATCCGCTATGCAGCATAAATTGGTCACTCCCTAATCTCCATCGTCTTTTATGGGGAAATAAAAATTTCATGTCAAGCCCATACCTCGGTATTTCATTTGCGACAGTTTTTTTAATCAGCAATCACGACTCATGATATCACGGACAATCACCAAAAAATTTTAGGTATTCAGTTCATTTTGTGATTGAATTTTGCCACCAAAATTTGCACTCCTCCATAATATGGTTTGTGGGTACATGCTGTGATTATTTGTAATTGAGCGATATTTTTAGGGTGCCTTCTTACATGTGGTGTTCTTGAAATGTTTCGCACATTTTTTATACACGACGCATGGATTATTATTATTTCTCTCGCAGAGGAGAGCGACTTAAATACGGGCCATGTCTTTCTACTTCAAGACTGTAAGTTCATGTCCATGAAAATATAACTTAATCAATCTTTTTTTTAAATAACTTTTTTCAATCTGTGATAATAGTTTTCATTTTCAGCTTAGAAAGAAAAAATGCATATCATTCGTATAACAGAATAAATCTTTATATTTCTAAGCTTACATATGATAATGATATTCATGTTCCATGCTTTTTCTCTAGCTTTTCCTATTCGATCCTGTTACCAGGTCCAAAAATAAAGTAACGTGACTATTAACTCCATTTTTATCACCAAACAAAGACACCATGTAAGAGTAAGAATAAGAGTTAACTTTGGACGTATATTTACACCCGATTTACAAGTTGTTACAAAGGTAGCATAGAATCAACTAGATGTTAATTACATATTTGCGATGGCTAGACAGTAAGTTTAAGTCCAAGGAATCCCCTTTTTGGTTGATTGCTAAGATGAGTGAAGCTAAGCATCAATTCGACTGAAAACTGTAAGTTACACCTGTTAAATGTAAACCTTTTTTTATCCTAACAGATTGTAATTATATTATACAAATTTTTTTCATATAATTTTTATAACTAATTTTTTAACGTGTACTTTATTTATGTGAATAGAAAAAGCTCTCCGTAAGGAAATTTTATTTAATTTCAAAAATAATAGCAAAACAACCGAATGCCCCCTTTTGCAGAACCTTCTTAGGAGGTCTTGATCAAACCAAGATTATAAAGGAACTTCTCTGAACTTGACCGGAACAAGTTGCCCAGAGAAAACCGTCCACTCTCTTGAGAAGCGTTCTTCAATGGTGTCTCTTCTTTGACATGAAGAATTGTCTCTCCGATGTCCTTTCGAATTGCTTCAATTGTTTCGCTGTTAACAGGATTGCCTGCTGCATCAGTCACATAGAAAACATTCACAGCCCTTGATCCTCTGGTCTTCACCTCTGCTTGAGTTACAGAGAGTCCATTTTCTCTGAAGATTCGGGTCACTTCGGATAAGAGCCCTACTCTATCTTCACCACACAGTTCAAGCCTCAGACCCTGATGTTCTTCAATTTCAGTACAAGTAAATTGTTGCATTTGGTTGCATAGACAGAGAGCTTCTCAAGTTTATACCTGGGATGACCTCCTCCTAATAGCTGCCTTCAAACAGTGGATCAGTCTTCGCTTCTCGGCTTCTGAACTTACTGGGCACCCATCCATATGTCTGATGTAGTACTCCTGCAACGAAGTTCTCAAATGAAGCCTGGATATCTTCAATAATTAATCTAATGATCAATGTCAAATATTAACTTGACAAGTTAAACGTATTGGCATTTTATCGCTCCTTCAAACTAAAAAAAATCAAAAACAAAAGTGAACCTGCGATGCTTCTGCTCCTTCTGCAATGATCCTTGCATGGAACACAACATACTGCATATCTGTTAATGTACATACGGTGTCAAAGAGAAGCTTTGGACGATCACATGAACTGACAGTCACCAAGGTGTATCCTTTATGAACACAATTTTCTACGGTTACCAAAGGTACATTTCTATTGTTTACCATCCCTTGCACACTCTCCGAAGTCTCGCTATCATAATCCCTATCAGCATACAACATTTGATGCAGCCTCCTCTGTGTATGAGTCCCTCCTACGGATAGGGCCGTTTGGGCACTTTTCTTGTCCTTCTCCCCTTTAAGAACATGACGAAGTAGTTGCTTGATTGTCGACAAGCGAACAAGATCATTTACTGGAAGTCCTGTATCTTCATCAGTGACATAAACCACAGATGCCATCCTTGAATTATGAGTCCAAACCTCAGAAGCAACCACATTGCATTTGAGGTCTGTAAGGACGGCAAAGATCTCAGAGAGCAAGCCAGGCCGATCTCTTCCAATTAGCTCTATGGTCGTGTGCTCAGCTGCAGGCTGAACACCAACGGACCTCTTTAAAGAGTGGACGCCAAATGGTCGAGCTCCTAAAGACTGTAAAAATCTAGAACCTTGTTACCAACAAAAATTTGTACCATGAAGGATCATTGATTTCAAGTCTATACATTCAAAAGAAGAGAAAGAGTGGAAACATTCAATGCCCTCAAACTCATACATAGTGCAACAAAAACATATAAAACAAACAATAGATCATTCACAGCATAGAGGGGATTATATGTAAAAATGGTGGCTGGATTCTCTATGCTTTTGTTGATCAACAAAAATTCACTAAATGGAAATATAAAAGGCGTATGTTCAGGTCTTGAATAGATGCTAAGAGTTAACTAAAAAAGAGAAATAAGGAGCCACACATCACCTGCTGAATTTTCTCAACTGTTCCTAAATCCAATAATTTGTTACCATATTGGTCGGTCACATAGAATACTGCAAATTAGAAAAAAAAAAGAGTCAAAGCAACTAAAAACCAACCAAAGAGCAGAAAAAATTGTGAAGAAAACATAATCCTACCGTCCATAAACCATTCACCATCTGAAGAAATGTAAGCCCTGTTGATGGTGAGATTCAAATCTGTCAAAACCTGCACAACCTGTAGTAGGCTCCCATACTTGTTAGCACTTTCCACCTGCAAATTAAGTTGGACAAATTCTTATGTTCAAGTGATTTGCCAATCAGCAGAGCAGAGATCCAAAACAAACACATCAAGAAAACAGAAAATCCGATGACTTCAGTTCATTTTGTGTACCTTGACTAGTGTGGCGCTCCTGCTCGAAGCATTATCTACGGTAACCCTGCAGATAAACCAAACAAAAGTACAAAGAAGTAAGAAAGTATCTCTAAACAAAAGCCCACATGACGATGAGAGAGAGAGAAAAAAACCCACAAAATCACAGAGTAGCCTAATCCAACAAGGCAAAAACTAGAGAAAACAGCAGGGGAGGTAACATTTAGAGTCAGCAAGAGAAAACCCACAAAAAAAAAATCATGACAACCAAGAAGAAGAGGAAGAAGAATGGATTCCATGCCTGGGAGGATTCACGCGCCTGTCGAGCTTCTCAAACTCGTCGTCAACATTCACCGACGTGGACCACAGCTCCATGTTCAACTACCAACGACCAAGAGCAGAGCACAGTTGAGCAAGCAAAACAATACAAGAGAGTAGTAAGAGAAGAGGCTGGAAAGGGAGTAAGTGGGGGTGAGGATTGATTTATATATACAGCTCAAGGTGCAGAAGAAGACGGTGAAGTGGTGGCTCTTGGGTAGGAGGAAGGGGAATATGGAGGAGAGTGGGGTGGCGGTGGGGTAGGTGTTAGAACATGTGGGGGATCTGCACCTCTTTTCTTCCTCGTGTTGTGTTGTCTTCTCACTTTTTTGGGTGAAATAGAGAGAGAGAGAGTCTCATGCGACTCTTCCATATAATTTTGCCGCCACTTTGACCAATCTAAACCAGTGTCTTCCTACTTGTTGGCTTCAATCTCTCTTCGCTTTCGATTTGTCTCTTTTCATTTAATAGTAATAATTGCAACGACTTCGTCGACCGTCTATTAATCATCTAACTAAGAGTTGTGATGATCATTCTGATGACAACTAAGAGTTGATCGGATATAGTAATGTATAGACATTATTTTGAGATAAGTGAGGATCTTACCGCTCAGGTCATCTATGATGACTTCGTAGTTCATCCAATACTTTTGACATTCTAATAATTACTTTTAATATTTTCAAATATTTATTTATGTATATATTTTTGGTTCATGCTCCCGAATAATGGGCGTATCTAAAAATTACATTTAACCGCTGTTGATCAAATGGCTAATCAAGTGAAAATTACGTATAACCGCACTTTATGTGTCAAATGGATAATTAATCGAGTGATTGGCTGTTATGATTTTAAAATTAATATTTTAATAGTCTAAAGTTAAAAGGAAAAATTATTTTAGGAAGTATAAGAATTAATGTTATAATTAACATTTTGAAAGTCTAAACTTAATACACAAATTTACTATGAGACATTTTAAAGTTGAATTTGCTTCTGATTACATATATTAATTTATGTAGTAATTTTAGTTTTTGAATTAGAAAAAATAACTTTTTAAAAATAAGATGGGATAAAAAAATTAATGTTAAATAAAATATAAATTCATTGCAACATCTATGAAGTACCTTGATTGATGAGATATTCCGATTGTCTTATGTAAATTTAATTGGACAAGTATAAACAATGTTTTGTTTGTTGACGTTTATCCAATTGATTTCTCAGCTCCTAATTCCTCTTTCTTGTGTATTTGAATAAATGAAGAGTTTATAAATGATAATATAAAGATATTGACTCTTACTAATAAATGGGGAACTCAATACTCAAATAGGAGAAAAAAATCTTAAAAATATAGTAAAAATATTTCTTGCTAGGGTCATAGGTTTGAATCTTGCCAACCGTAATTTATTTAAAAAAATAAAAATATCTCCATTTCTTCAAAAAAAATAAAAATACTCTTTATGGTAGACAATCACGCGTTTAAACATAACTAATCTCAATTTTTAATTTCCTAATAATAAAAGCCTATATGATTTTCTAGAAAAATATAATAAAAAATTAAATAATTATGATTCATCTTTTTAATCAAATAGAATATATTTTTAAAGTAAATGACAGATTGATTGTATATGTCTAAGATGTTAAGTTATTACATTCTATTTTATTATTTAATAAAAATTTATATATAAAATAAAAATTTATCTGGTATAAGTCACACATGACAACTACTCTTATTATTATTACTATTATTAATAAAATATGAATTAAATACCGACTTGTGATTAAAAGTAAAATTTATCTATATTCATAACGCACGTGACATCTTGCCTAGTATTAACAAAAGAGGATCTTAATAGGAGCATCTAATCAGAAGTATTTATTTTAACCAATCAAAATTTAATAAATTAAAACAATAATAAATTAAATTATTATAGTGATCTATTCATATTCAATTATGAGTTATTAATAAGCTCAATTAGAATCTATATCTAAAATATTAAATCATTAATATATTTTATTATTTAATGAAAAAATATCTATAAAATTAAAATTTATCTTTGGTATAAGTTGATATCTAGCCTAGTTGATATAATTGCTGTGGCTTATAGCTGAGTCTGGAGTACAATTAAAGTAATACCTTTGACTTAACTATAATCATTTTGTACGGTGGATGATATTTATTATAGTGACGATGGCCCATATATCTTTCTAAATAAGGTTGAAGCTTATATAGTATATAGTATAGATATTTAATGTGGAAAAGTGAAGTTTAAATAATATTTATGTACAAAAGTAAATAAAAGGGCGGCCCGTTCCACAAATATTACTCCGCCTAAATTCTAATGTTTAAGTTTTATACGCAATAAAAAGTGCAAATCATCATTCATTTTTTATAAGTTAATATATGATTAATTAATATCTCCGGTTGAACCGAACACTGAGATGGGGGCTGCCTGTTGAGTTTGCAAGCTCCACGATAAGTTATTTTTGAAGTTGCAAATGTCAAAAAAGCTACCCGGCCACGTATAATTGAATGAATAAATACAATAATAAAAACCAACTAATTTGTAAATTGCCATGTTTAAAACTAGCACATGCGATGCTTGAACATTGTACTTGGTAACTCATTCTGATCACGTCTCTGATAATTTCCGCAAGCTCTCAAATTTAATCCTATATGGTCAACTCAATATTCCATCAACATCCTTAGTATTCGATGAGCAAAAGGAGAAACGGCAAAGGCAAGGGAGAAGGGAGGGGGGAAGCTTCTAGTCCGCTTCATGTGTTGCGGTATAAATTAGAAAGGGGACGTATAAATAATGGGAGGGCCCTGCATCCTTGCCTTCACTTCCGGCCTTTCGCATCCACAACTCTGTCTCCCTCTCTATGACTAAGACCCACCTTCAACAAGTCTTTTACGATCTAAAATTTAGGTCAGCTACAAAGGGAAGGAGTGACTTTCGCACAAGACTCAACAATGAGGGGTCTGGTTGTGAGGTCGTGGTGGGTGGTTCCTAGTTCCTATGCTTGGGCCGGGGAGATAGTCCATGCATTTCTGCCACACCCACCATACACATGGGCCGCTTGTACATGTGTGAAGAAGTGATGTCCAAGATGTGATTCAGGAGTCAAGGAATAGTGACCCCAGAACGATTGATTGAAAGTCTTGAGTCCCATTCTTCTTCCCAAATCCCACCCAGGGCTGCTCATTATTTGAGGCGCATTTTGTTTAGTTCAAATTTGAATAAATCTCAAATTACTTTAATTTAATTATATATGCTTATTAATTATATTGCATTGTAGGATTAACTTAGACTTGAACTTTATTTGAAGAGCTCACATATATATAAAACTTTATGCTCTAATATTACAAAATATTATATTTTAAAATAATTACAAAATCCTTCTGATCTATTATAGTTTCTGTTATATTTCGAAGGGAAGTTAAATATCAACCTCTATAGTACTTCATCAGTTCCCTGTATGAAATAATACCGATCGAACGTTGCGTAGAACGAGTGGAATAAACACAAGCTCTCTGCTTTATTTGATTTCAAGTGGAACTTCCAAAAGCCTTTATCCCGACCAAGCCAAATTGGCCCTTTAATAATTGAGCTATGGATAACAGCAATTGTAGTCGTTCCATCACTCTCATTGCTCGTGATTTTAAGGCATAACCACCGTGTTTAGATAGGTAAGAGTGGATTATATACCCTGTCGATGATTTTTGTCCATATATACCATCTTCTTTCACTTTAAATCTTTTCAGTTAGGCTATATAATACTTGGGAGTCTTGGCTAACAAATCTTTAGATGTACCCATTATTTGAGAATACCAAACTAATTTTGTGCACATAAATGTTGAATGTTGATACATTTATTTTTTTGCAAACATTGAACCAAATATATGATCGTAGCATATATGGGTCATTTAAGATAAGATACTAACTGCAGGAAGAAATTTTATTTTTGGTCTATAAAGAAAAGTTGTTATTTAGAGTTAGCTAGAGTATGAAATAATTGAGAAAATTTTCTCACATTAATTCTTAAGACTTTGGGATTTAAGTTGTGAATTATAAATCTTCTCTATTTATATGAAAAGCGCAATCGCCCCATACCGCTCCAATAGCACCAATTTATTATATTTATTTTATGTTAGTTTTCCGCTACAATTATCCTTGTCATGCAGTGAACAGCTCCCACACAAATTCAAGTGCACAGAATGTTTTTCTAATTTTTTTGCTATATATAAGTTTGTCACTCTTTGAGAAACCTAAACTGCTTCGTTGAGGTTAAACCAAGTCCAGAATCTGAACTAGAGCTCTTTTTTATCTTAGATATTTCGTTCAAAATTGACATTAAGTATTGATATACACGCATCGTATAGAAATATTTTTTCCAAATTTTTTATTCTTTTTTTCAAAGCATCATTAGTATAAGAATATTGCTTTTCAATTTAGTAGTCTTCTCGTGGCATAAAACCTAGTTGGGATGTGAGCAGGAATGCTGATTAGAGAAAGTCATATTTCATTGAAGTTATAATTTTGAGACAATTTCAGAAACATTTATCTTAGGCTTTTAAGCGTGCAAACTGATCCAACTAAGAGTGAAAAAGTTTCAAGTCATATTCTTACCAATGGGGAATTGTTAATTAAGATCCAACAGCTAGGTGAAGCCAATAAAGACATGCTAAATTCGTAAAACCCAAAAGCATTATCAATTTGAATCAAAATGGTTGGCAAACATCTAACTTGGTGGACAAAGGTAAATACAGACTTTTGTAGTTTCTTGCCATTAATCAGATGATATAAGTTGTTCATGTACTTCGTGTTCGTTTTGTGATATAACCAAAACAAGTATTTATATGGTACTGAAGTCTTGTCATGGTGAAAAATTATGCTTGAGTTAGTCTATCATGCATGAAGGATTACACTTGTACACCTACCAATCATCTAGTCATAGAAAGCTCACTGCAGTTCTTTTTAGTAGTCATGATATGCTCGGTAAGAAATAAACCAGCAAAGCAAAATAAACTGCAAGCTTGTCCTAATTAATTGAACTAAGAAGATTGAATGACTTGTCCAAGAGAACAATGGAAGTATCAAAGACAATTGGCATATGAGTTAACCAAGATAGCCATTACACTGCATATCTTTTCTTAGAAATTAGTGGCATTTGCTGAATTCGTTTCTACTTTGGCAAGATAAAGCACCTTAAGTTTGGTGCATTGACCATTGTGCAAGCATAAATTTACGGCGTGGTTAATCATCTTAAGAAGTGGTTATAAGCAATGTATACATACACAAGTAGAAATTATTATCCCAACCAGTGAATTCTATAATTTTTGAAAGTGTTTAATAGTTTGATCTCAGCTGATGCAATTGCCAGACTGGTTAAAATATGCGGATAACATATTTGAGATCGAACTACCAAAATCTATATGATGATAGAATAAATGGCATACTGGGTAAAAGCTTCTTCTGTTCATTTTCATAAACATACTTTGACATTCCTAAATAAGAGACATGTTGCTAATTTACGATGCGAATCATGAAATGAGGTGACAAACTTAATCACAAATGCACCGGAGATCCTATCAGAACTATTTAGTTCATCAAAATGTCCAATGCTGTATGCATCATCCGCCGTGGAAAAGTTGAGACAAAAAAGAAATATGCAATTTATCAAAATCTAAATTTCAACAAAACAAAAAAAGAAAAATAAAAAAGCTGTGTTTGCCTAGTGTAGCACATAATGAACTAGCGAAACTGAAATGAATATATTGAAATCTCCCTGTGCTATTATCTTTCCAAACAAAGAAGCCAATCACCTATCTATCTATCTTGACCTGTAAACACACAAAGCAAAAAAATGGCTTACATTGTCTTATCAAACCTCATAGAAGTAGCCATTCATCCCAACTTTATACATCCGTCTCCTGACATCTCGAAGTGTAGCCTGTAAATAAATGCCCGAACATCAAAAGAGGAATTGAGATGATCAAGTTAAAATGCAATATTGACAAAAGCAAAAAGAGAAAGGAATACCTGTATACAAAGAATATCATGGAGCTGTTCAAGATGAGGAAGCCTAGCTAGCAATCTGATTCAAACATCTTACTTTGTCCACACAGCAGCGGATACACAAAAACCAAAGACAACCACCCTAGAAAACATTCCTTCGACATAATTGATGCTTTCTGCCCATTTCATGATTGTTGATGAGGATCATCCTTGGCGGAAGGCCATTGCAACTGTTGATTGCTCTGGCTCCCTCCAGAACTATTATCCCCATCTCTCCCTTGCCCCATCTGATAGAACTGATTCACAGGTTGCTGAGCCAGAACTCCCATCCTTCCTTGATCTTGTGAGAGCCCTAGCTCCAAACCTGGCACATTCTGGCCTTGCCAGGCCAAGATTGAGCTAAACCCCAGTGAGCTGAGATTAGCACCAGGAAGCTCAAAGGCAGTTGGAAAACTAACAGTGCCCAAACTAGAGGTAGGTGGAGTAGACCCTTGGAGATAACCTGTTGCGGAGCCACTAACAGTGGACCACAAGCTTGTAGCCATATGCGATCGGTTGAAACTGCTTCCCAACACTGCCCAATTGGTCCTACTAGAAGACCCTATCTCCTCAATCTTCCCATGAGGTCCCGAAGAAGAGGAACTCCCCTGTTGTGCAGCAGAGGAGGAGGCAATCGCCATCGCCGAAGCTGGGATCGTCCCCGTTCCCGTTGCAGCTATGATCGATGGCTCGGCCTGCTGCAGCAACCATTGGATTGTCTCGCCATCCGACTTGTGACCCAATTCCCTGGTGAGCTGAAAAATCCGAGCTGCACACAGAGCAGGCATCCTTATCCTCCTCCCCCTACCTTCCACCTTGGTGTGCCTATCCTTGTTGGAGCTCCTCCTTGGTGCAAGCTGCTTCTTCGTCTCATCTTTCTCCGCAGCCACTAGCTGTGATCCTTTGTCATCCATTGCTTTACTCTCTCCGCTCTCAGTGGGGGGCAGCCCAAGAGCTTTATGAAACCTGGGGACTTCCTGGGGAGGTTTGGAGTTCTTGGGATCCATGGAGGTCCAAGAAAAGATGATGGGTGTGACTCAAAGGTTGATGGCTTTCATGGCTGTCACTGTTTTGACAAGGGGTAGGGGGGATAAAAAAGCTCGTTGTTGTTGAAGAGGAATGAGAGATGAACAGCAACAATAGATGGAAAGAAAGCTACGAAAAAAAAAGGCCAAGACAATACAATAACACATTGGTTGGTGCCATTTTTTTTACTGTATTGCTTTTGACTACTGTGTGTGTGTGTTTGCATGAGAGCTTAGCAGGCGTGTCCGACAGACGGCAACAACCATTCTTAGTTTAATCCATTTTCTTCCGCCGGTCATCGTTCATACTTACAAGCATATATGCTACCAGTACTAATGCTCTATTTCTCCCCACACAAGAAATCAATCTGGTTACTCTTATAGAAACAGAGGTCCCAGTGTCTCTGTTTTTTTGCCGCATTTGCGCCATGTTTAAATTGGGGTAGGACAATTTGGAGGGTTATAACTTGGCCATGCTCAACCATGTGAGGTGGCAGATGCATTTTTCACGTCGACCCATTTAATGGGTTTGGGAGGGAGTTCGCAACATCACAGTTCACTTGCAATGCTTTTATTGGAGAAGCGATTCTTTTGCTCTGAAACAGGTGTTTTCCATAGGATGGAGGTCAATGCTTTGTGGGGAAGATTAATTTTAGGGTCTTTGCTTTTGTAACACGCCAATGACCCGCGTGAGGAATGAATGGGAGTAATGCAATCAACTTCCTACACATGCCGTTGTGAGCTACTTCTTTACTTGCTCTCCCCTCCTCTTCAAATTATCACAATTCAGTCTCTTGTCATCTCCATTTTACATATGTCACAAGGTTTTGCATGTAAACCTTTGAGTATGACTGTTTGTAAAGTTTGTGATATATAACTAGGGTGGTCTAAAGTTTGATTAAATTTGATTTAGATCGATTCGAAGTTTATTTCGATATTAAACGAGTTGGGCTTGAGCTTGTAATTACATAACTCGGCTTGACTCGAAACTTGATATTTTAAATAAAGAATAAAAATTTTGACTATATTTATCTTAATTTTTTTATATAAATAAATAAAATTATAAAATATCATTATATGACATCAAATTAAATACATTTATATATATATAAATTATCTTTTATGTATAACTGTGTCAAACTTGAGATATTTTAATTAAAAAAATTAAAATTTAGAGTGAATTATACAAAAAAACAGTATCAATATATATGAATTAAGCTAGTTCAAACGTAACTCAACTCGCTCGACTCGAATGCTTTTTAATTAAACTCGTACCCGAAATCAATTGCGCTGAGCTTAAGATGAGCAAAACTCGACTCGAGGCTACTCAAAGCTTAGTTTGGTTCGATATTTATTTTGAGAAAAATCAGCTGAAAGCTCAATTAAAGCAAGCCTAGGTGCAAGCTTCCAGAGCCTGATATTTTGTTATAGAAAATAAGATTTTAGATATAAATTATATTTTTTTAATTCAAGTACATAACTAAAATAATAAAGACGGCATGACATGATAATAAATTGAAACACTGACATTAAAAGTTTAATACGAGACTATATTCATTTTAGGCCTAATTATGTTAAATTGAGATAGTTTATTTTTTAAATAAAAATGTAGCATAAATTTTTCAAAAGAAAAATACGCATAATTACAAATTTAACAAGCTCGAGCTCCACGTCAACTTGAATCAACTTGGATATTGACAAGCTCGACTTAGATTTGAGGTAATTAAATGAGCTAAGTTTGAGTTGAGTAATATCGACTTGCTTAATAGACAGCCTACCTACCTTGGCAATTTATGTTAATTTTTGAGTTTCGGTTTTTCTATTTTCATTTTTTTAATGTTATCTTGGATGTGTCAAGATTTTGTTTGTGTAAGAGTAAAAGTTCTATAAGAAAAATGGTGTAAGATTTAATAGATTATGTGCAGGATATAAATCAGACACAAATATAATAGTCATGGGATGGAATAGATTCAATGAAGCACAAGGTGTCGTCTTCCAAATGAGCAGTTCATTTAGAATGCATATTGATGAAAAAGGAACTAATTACTAACTATACATGACCTAAATTATCACGATGCCTTCTTCTCTCTCGTAGAAACACCATTTATCCATATAGAATCAAGAATGACATGGATGATTATCCGAGAGATTAATTACCCAAACACTTGAACTTGATGCCCACTTACACGCCAGAAAATATGTCAGTGTAGCCCATTGGGAACATTCTCAAATTTTTGCAGTGCTCGTTGACGTGAGTTTAATATTGGGAATTGGGGCCATTGTTGGGGATGACATGAAAGACATGGCAATTGGCATCCTTCCCTGCTTTGATCTTGTGTCCTGGAGCTCAATATAATAGTTATCGGTCATGGGGATAACTCAGATCTTTTCTACATTGATTCCATTGTCAACCTCAAGAAAATGACTTGATAAAACTATACTAGTTCACGTGAAGAAGACACATTTAATTTATAGCCTATATCTGGATAAGAGGATAATCCAGATAGCATAAATGGGATGATGTAGTCATCTTGTCAGATATTTTTACATATTCTCGTTGAACTCAATGATAAGAGAATGTTAAGCATGCAGCTGGCCCAAATTATCTTAATTAATTAAGATTCATAATTAATGA